>PVIC010005403.1:0-58025 GCA_004025085.1 Thryonomys swinderianus
AAAAAAAAAAAAAAAAAAAAAAATGGAGGCATGTGGGGCCAGAGATGTAGCTCAGTGGATCCGGCGCCTGCCTCGCAAGCACAAGGTCCCTAGTTCAATCCCCAGTAACCACATGCAATACAGGGCATGGAGACACGCCCACCAGCAATCATTACACGGTGCCGGGCGTGGTGGCTCACGCCTGTAATCCCAGCACTCGGGAGGCAGAGGCAGGAGGATTGCTGAGTTCGAGGTTTGCCTGGGCTACATAGTGAGCTTAGGGCCAGCCTGAACTACAAAGCGAGACCCTGTCTCAAAAAGAAAAGGAAAAAAAAAAAATTAATGTAGCTGAGCGAAAAGGTCCTGCGTTCAGTCCCTAGTGCTATGAAAAGGAAAAAATAAAATAAAATAACCACTCTGTGAAGATCATGTTAACAGGAAACACTGGCAAGTTATGGTTTCTCTGTATTTGTGCATTTTTTTCTCTGAACTTTTCTTTCTTTCAGGACAGTGGCGGGGGCATCTGCGTCAGGGCAGCGTGGGCGCCCTCCCGCCTCCAGCGCCTCGCCCGAGCTGGCCAAGCCTGACAGTGAACTTGGCCCTGCACCTGCCCTGCACTCCGGCCCCGCCGGAGCTGTCAGAACAAGCTCAGCGGAAGGAAGGCTGAGCTCCTTCCATTCTGTTCCAGGGAAGCAGCTGCCCCGGCGCTGGCGTCAGGAGAACTCGCTTCTGCCCTCCGTTCAAGCCCCACGGCCTCGAGCCGAGAGCTCCACAGCCTTCTCCGTGTCTGCACATCCACAGCGACAACTCACCTTGACCGTGTCGAAGGGGTGTCCCACGAGCACGCCCGCCACGCCTGGAGGAAGGAAGGGGCTCCTGTGAGAAAACACCCGGAGCCTGCCAGGGCGGGCTGGACATGGGCTGCAGGGGAAAAGGGACACTGGCCATGGGGGAGGCCCCCCGAGGTCATTCAGCTGTCCAGCTCCCGCCTGGTGTCCACCCTTTCCATGCTGTGGCTCCCTGCAGTTGGGTGCTGACCTAGACGTGACCCTGAACAGAGCTTTTTTGGGGTGCCCCACTGCCCTCATGCCAGGCGGCCCCGGAGATCTCTGGGCAGTGGGCCAGGAGTGCTGGCCCGGGGCCTGAGGCTGGGTGAGGTAGGTGTTGGCTGACAGACACCTTCCTCGTCCTGGACAGAGAGGCCTCTGGTGACTTCTCCGTCATGCCTGGGTGTTCATCAGTTCAGAGCCTGCCCAGACCCGGCCCCTGTGGAGGGCGGAGCTTTGCCTGGGCCTCCCAGAGGGTCAGACACACTTCTTCTTCTTCTTCTTCTTTTTTTTTTTTTTGAGACAAGGTCTTGCTTTGTAGCTCACGTCGGCCCTGAGCTCACTATGGAGCCCAGGCAAGCATCAAACTCAGCAATCCTCCTGCCTCTGCCTCCCGAGTGCTGGGATCACAGGTGTGAGCCACCACGCTGGCAATGTGGTGTGTGGCACTGATTGCTGGTGGGCGTGAGTCACCACGCCCAGCATTGTACGTGGTTACCGGATCAAACCAAGGATCTTGCTCTTGCCAGGCAGGCGCTGGAACCACTGAGCTAAATCTCCAGACCCCTCACACATTTCTTAGTCCTGTGTGTCACGTAGGATATGAATGTGACTGGGAATCCTTGTGTCACCACTATAGCGCAGCCTAACTACTCCAGGCCACAGAAGGAGAAACTGAGGCTCAGGGAGGTTACGTAACCGACACAGATCCCCTCACAACTTCCTGTGTATATTTAACAAGACACCCCTTGGGCTGGGTGCAGCTCTGTGGTAGAATGTTTGCCTAGCATGCAGGAAGCCCTGCACCCCCCCACCCCGAACGATCCTTTCCTCTCTCTGTGCTGGGCACAGACCCTGGGCTTTGGCTGTGCTTCCCAAACACTCTCCTACTGAGCGACACCCCAGCCTTCTGTTTCATTTTCTCAATACAGGGTCTTGTGTTGAGTCCAGAGTCACCAGGACAGCCTCAAACTCTTGTTGACCCTCCTGCTTCAGCCACCCCCAGTGCCAGAGTTGCTGAAATGCGCCACCAGGCCCACTGGGTTTTGTCCAACTCTTAGTTCTGAATCTTTTCTTAACCATTTTGGGTGTTTCTTGGAAACAATCCATAGCTGGTTTCCTTCCCAGGCTAGTTTGAAGCAGTCTCGGATTTCACTGAAGCAAACGAGAGATCTGACGCTGCGCCATCGCATTTTCTCTGGCTTATTTTCCTCCTTTTGCTTTCCACATTTTTGCGGTTCAGGCAAATGACTGCTTATCCTCTTTCAGCTTTTCAAACTTCAACGCAGTGCTTTCTTTTCTCTGGCCCTTCTAATCCTGACTGGCAACCGTGGCAAGACTTCACTGCCCAGGGTGCTTTCTGCCCCTTCGGCCCCACCTTTTCATGACCTTCAGGAGCCCCCAAGGTCACGCCACGCCCTCTCAGGGCTCTCCCCTGATCACTGGCCACCGGCCCTGGTCCTGGCCCTCCGGGGCCCCTCCGGAGCCCTCCGCACCTTGCTGCGTCCCAGGACAGGTTTCCCAGCAGGCCACGGAGCAGGCCAGCGAGGTCAGTCCTTTGGCAACCAGGTACCGCACGAAGCCAGGACTGTCCTCGGGGACAGCACAGGAGCCCGTTCCTGTAACCCGCCTGGGACACCCTCCGCCTGGCATGGCAGCCGCATCCCTGACGCCCCGGCAGCAGCTGGTCACCCTCCCAGCTCCCGCCTGCCTTCTCCGGGCGGCTCCTCCTCGCTTGCTCTGTCTCCTGCTGTCTGGGACACCCTCTGCCCCTCCCCCCGAAGTCCACCGCCTTTTCACTCCCTATGTGCAGTTTTCTTTTCTTTCGAATGGAATAAAACAACCTTTATTTACATAATCTGTATCTGTGGGACATAACTGGTCCGTGTGGAGCCTTCTGTTCGTGGTTCCTGTGCTGGGGACGGAAGCCAGGGCCTGTGCTCTCCCGCTGACCTGCCCCCGGGCTCCGTGCACGGCGCTCCATCCCTGCAGCCCTGCTTCTCCAGCCTCTTTCTGTGTTTCACCTTGTTCTTTGGGACTAGGTCTCCATATGTAACCCGGACTGGCCTTGAACTCCCAGCAATTCTCCTGCCTCAGCCTCTCAAGTGCTGGGATTACAGGTATGTGCCAAATGCCCTGGCCTTTGCATTTCCACTTTCCACCCTCACTTGGTGCCCTCGGGGGCGGGTTGAGGCCCCTCCCAGCACATCCCCCACAGTGCGAGTGGCGCCTCCCACAAAGCTTTATCCTTTCCACCTAGGGGAGGGATCTGTCCCCTCCCCCATCTGCCTCTGCCTTGTGACTGAGCCTCCCTCTGTGCCTCCTGCTCTCCATGGCCCACGCAGTGCCATCCTCTCTCCTGAGGAACCAGCAGGAGAGGCTCCCTCCTCCCACCCTGATCCATCAGGGAATGGCTTGAGTGGGCACGGCCAGGGCCCCAGGCATGGGGCTGCCTGCCGGGCCCTGCCAGGCAGCACATGCAGCAGGAGCCTGGAGGTAAGCCTGGTCCCCGTGGGCTCAGCCCTCCGCTGGGCCTGCCTGCCACAGGAGCACAGTGTGACCCTGTCCCCGTCTCCCGACCTCTGGCTGACCTCCCCCCCACTCCCTGAAAAGCTCAGGCCTGACCCACCCAGCCACAATGCAGGTGGGCGCCACCCTCCCAGGCCTGGCACACAGACTGGACCTGGGTGGCTAGGGTGCAGCTATGTGTCTACCTGTCTTGCCCTTAACACTGGGGCAGGACCAGTGGCACTGGGCCCCGGGGGAACGGACAGTGCAGGCAGGGGCTTTCGGAGCTGTGTGCCACAGCTTCAGGAGGGGTGGAAGAGCTTGAGGGCTGGGGTCTCTGGGCAGCCCTGGCCTAGGAGGAGCACATGTGGCCTGCTGAGGGAATAAGCCACTCTTCCCAAGTGGATGGACAGGGGCCTAGGGAGTCCTCACCATGCTGGGGCCCGAGAGATGAAGCCACAGAGACCACGCCCCTTCCAGCCCTTCCATCCCGGCCCTGAATCCAGCACCAGGAGAAAATCGCCACAGCTGGCAGAAAGCTCTGGGCGTTCATTCTCCCCTCTCAAGGCTTCTGAAGACCTGAGCAGGTGAGAGCCTGGGATAACCCTCTCCAGACATCTCCCTTCCTCGACGGCCAGCTGCTTGGCCTCTGTCCCTGCCTGGGAGGCGACCAGCACAGATGGGTGCTAAAGGAAACAGCCGGGCGCTCCTCCCCACGGTGCTCGGCTGGCCCACAGCTGAGGTCAGAGTTAGAGCCAAAGATGAAGTGTGGAGAACCAGGCGGCCCGGTGGATGGCCTCGAGGTGACCCTAACCCTTCCCACCACCTGTCCTCCACCCCACGGGCACCCCATGGACACACCCAGCTGTTTTAATACGTGTTGCATAAGTTGATTATCCAGGGAAAGGCAGAGAAATTAAGGACCTCACAGATAGGGCTCCGCCCACGGCACTCAGGCCCTGGGGGCACAGGCTGGAGGAGGCGCCTGGAGTTGAAAATGCCCACATGCTTGCCCACGTGGCGTGTCCGCCCACTCGGGTTATGGCCCCCGTCCTCAACTCTTAGGATGGGACACGTGGCACAGCGGGATTCCTGGAGTCAGGTAGCGTAGTAGAAGGTCACCGGATGCTCAGACAGCTGCGGGGAAGGCGGTGTCAGGTGAGTCCCCAGCTTTCAGGCGGCGAAGTGACCTAGGGCATCATCCCTGCCTCATCTCGGCCGCGGGGCCGCCGGGCCCAGGCTTCCGGTACAGCGCCGGTACTCCGAGACTGTCAGTGCGGACACTGCACAGCGCCCAGCTGGCAGCGATCGGCCCCGCGCCGGGTCCCACAACCACGCTCCTTACCCCCTGCGCAGCCCGCCAGGAAGTCGAGAGCCATGGCCAAGCCCGTCGAGCCGCCGCCTCTTCTCTCTTGGCTCCGGGCCCTCGCCCGCTGTTCGCCGTCGGATCCCGGCTGGTCGTGCTGGGGCTCGGCTGGGCCGCAGCCCTGTGGCGCGGAGCCAGGCAGCGGGATCGGGTCGGTGGTGCTCGGTGCAGGACTCCTGGCCCACGCTGTCCGCCGCCGGTTGCCGGTTTCCACCCCGGCCCGCGGATCCAGTACCTCTGGCCGCGCGCCCCGCCCCAGGCCCCGCCCCCCAACCGGGAGCAGAGCTCAGCCAATCGACGCTCGAGGCTCGGACAACGCCCCGAGCGCCGCGCTCCGCCGCTGCGTCTCATTGGCTGAGTGCCTCGGTGGGCTGGACAAGGGACGTGGCGGGCGGGGTACGCCGCGGCGCCGCAGACAAAGAGTGCGCTTGGTGCGCCCGCCCGCTCGCCGCCCGGGAGTCGGTGCGTGCGGCCGCGGAGCCCCGGCCCGGAGGTGCCTTGCGGGGCGTGGGGCGCGGAAGGAGCTTGCTCGGGTCCGGCGCGGGATGCCCGACTCCACTCGGACCGGACGCCGTCAAGAACCTCGGCGTCCTCGCCTGTGCAATGGGACGCTGCCGCGCAAACGGACGCGCAGTGCCGGGACCCTTCGCGGCCTGCAGGCGTGACCAGACTGCGGGGCAGCCCGGGTGGCGCCACGTAGGGATCCAAGGGCCCGAGCGTGCCCCTTGGGCGCTTTCGACAGGTCATGGGAAGGTCAGAAACAGCAGCGAACTTGGACGCAGATGGTGCGAAGGGGCCGAGGGAGCCGCGAAAAGTGGTGGAGGGAGGGAGGGAGCTCCAGCCCAGGGCGCTAGCTGCGTCCCGTCGCCCTGATCCTGGTGATGCTGGGCCGCCCGAGGGAACAGACTTGGGGTCCTGAACCTGCTGCCTTCTGAGTAGGACAAGTCTGAGTACCGGGGAGCACGCGTGCTCATGGGTTGCCGTGGGGCGCTGGGGGCGTCTGGCTGCCACGCGGGTGGGTGGAATGGAGGCTGCCCCGAGCAAGGGTCCCTGACGGTCGCAGGGCCCTGCTCTAGCTCTCTGGAGGCGGCGTCAGGCTGGCCGGGCACTTTTCCTTGCACCAGAGTTCGGTGCAGCCTCAGGCGGGGACCCCTTCCCTCCGCAGGACCTTGGGTAGACTAGACCACGCCGGGCTGCTTGTGCTGCCCTAGGCGCACCGTGATTTTACCCTCCTCGGTTGTCTCAGTGAGGCCGAACCTGATCTCACAAGTTGTTGGTGTTTGTTTTTGTGAAGCCGAGGGAGCCCCGCTCACTCGCTAGGATCTATCCCTAGAGTCAAAATGCAAGGCTCACTGAGCAAAGACCCAGACCCCAGGGCTGCTGACTCCTAGTCCAGTGCTCGTGATAGCTGCTGGGCCCTGAACTGGGGGTCTGGAGGCCTGGGTTTGACTGTCACCGGCCTCTGGTCCACCCGGACCCTCATCGGCCTTGGGGTTCCTTGGCTGGGCCTGTGGGCAGCCTACATGGTGTAACGGGCCCAGAGGGCAAGTGTCTCACACTGGTCCCTGCACATCGTTGGAGATTTGGGAGGAAAATCTAGCACAGGGAGGACGAGGCCAACCTCTTTGTCCCGCCCCTTCAGTCAGAACCGCCCCCAGGACAGGCCTGGGGCTTGTCCCCTCTGCCCACTGCGGGGGACAAGGAAGTCATGTTTCAGTCCTCCTACCTCAGCCTGCCAGAATGCTGCCCCCACTGTGGGCCTGCTGCTGGGGTCAGGCCGATGCCAGTTCTTGGCCACAGGACGCGGGTGGGTAGAGACCAGCAGGAGGCCAAGCTGACAGGAGTAGGTGCCCCAAGCCTGGGTGGTGACATCACCAGCTCGTTGCATTTCCTGGGGATACAGTTACAGCACAGGGTGTCCTCTCCCTGCTGGCACAGCAGCCCGAGGGAGGCAGGCCGGCTCCCAGGAGGGCAGGGTTTTTATTCTGAGATGTGTTTTATGACTACTTTAGACAGCAAACAGGAAAAGCAAGTCCCTCTCTCCCAGGGCCTGCCCAGCTGAGTGGGGCTGGAGGACGACTGGGTCAAACCCAATCTTGCGGCCTGGCTACAACCCCAGCCTTTGTGTTTCCACCTGCAAGCGCGGCTCCGGCTCGGAGCCCACGCCCCGCCCCCCGCCCCACGCCCCCCAGGACCTCTGCCTGCTGCTCTCCCGGCCACACGGAAGCTCCAGAGCTGGGTTCCACTTCCCACCTCCTCTGCCTCTCGCGCCCTGACTGCTCTGCTCCGGCTCTCAGTGCCCCAAGTGTGTCTGGAAGTCCCGCGTCCCAGGGTGGCGGCCCCACTGCCGGCTGAGGCTTCTCCAAGGCCATGCAGCTTGTGAGGCTGTGAGTGGTTCCAGTTTTTCAAAAATGTATTTTTAATCTTTAAATTTTATTTATTTATTTAACCAAAATGTATTTTTAGAAAAAAAAAAAAAAAGCAGCTCCGTTGGGCTATGTCGACCCAGGGAGGTACAGAGACGAGGCGAGGCTGGGGTTCGGGGCGCAGAGCCGGCCTGTCCCAGCTCTGACTCAGTGGGATCCTCACGTGGAGCCAGGCTGAGGGTCGAGGGGGTTAGGAGACTGGGGAGCCAGCCCTGCTCCTCCTGTTTTTTGAGGCAGGGTCTTGCTATAGGCCAGGTTGACCTTGATTTTGTGGTCCTCCTGCCTCAGCCTCCTGAGTGCTAGGATCACGGGCACGTTCCACCAAGCCCAGCTATTGTGCTGTTTTGTGAGGCAGGCACAAGTGCCACTGGGCTGAATTCCCAGCCCTAACGTGCTGTTTTGAATTAACCTTCAAAACTTCAAAGCATGAAAGATACATAAATAGGTTACTCAAAATATGTTTTAACACAATTTAACTTATGTATAACAGAAACATCTTTAAGATAGTCAAAAAATAAAACTTTATGTGTATTTTGGCCCAGTTATTTTTTATTACAAATAACATATCATATCACTCTCTCAGCCAAATTTACAGAAGCATTAAAATATTGCACTTTATGGGTGTTAAATGGTGTGTTTAGGCAGTGGAAGGAGATACAAGAAAACTTGAAGAACCCAAATCTCAAACTAAATACCTAAAATAAGAGATCTGCAAATTAAGAAGCCACCAGTGGTGCCTTCACAGTCTGCCTTCCTCATACTCTCAAATGCATTTTAAT
This sequence comes from Thryonomys swinderianus, assembly GCA_004025085.1. NCBI lineage: Eukaryota > Metazoa > Chordata > Mammalia > Rodentia > Thryonomyidae > Thryonomys > Thryonomys swinderianus. The sequence goes on from PVIC010005403.1 coordinate 8,105, forward strand.
TGCTTGACGTATAACTTCAGTACTTTAAAAGATTGTAGCCCATTTATTTGTTAATATTTTTAAAACTTACCTTTCTGGATACACATGCTTCACACGGTAGTTTTCAATGAAAGAGAAATCACCGTGTAGCTTTCATCACAATTTATCATCAACTGATGAATGGATTAACTATTAATTAATTAATTAATTTAGAGACAGGGTCTCGCTTTGTAGTTCAGGCTGGCCCTGAGCTCACTCTGTAGCCCCGGCAAGCCTCGAACTCAGCAATCCTCCTGCCTCTGCCTCCCGAGTGCTGGGATAACAGGCATGAGTCACCACGCCCAGTATTGTATGTGGTTACCGGGGAGCAAACTCAGGACCCTGTGCTTGTGAGGCAGGCACCAGAACCACTGAGCTAAATCTCCGGCCCTGGATTAACAATTTATTCAGCAACTGAGATGGCAGAAAACTGTTCAAAGGGATAATACCACTCTCACCATGTACACCCGTCTAATTAGTAATAGAAGCCAAGAATCTATCGCTCACCCCCACCTGCCTTCTTACCCAGCACCCTCCATGGACTGTGGGGACTTGGGGACTCCGGCGGGCACGGTCACCTGGATGGCCCCAGGAAGCTCCGGTTCCCTCCTTCGGTACTGGCTGTGTGATACCAGGTCCTCTCTCTCGGCTGCTTGCGACACTTCCGGGGTGCTTCTAGGAACCCCCACTTCCCCATGGTTTTTCCACAGCAAGGTGCTTGTGGGATCGGAGAGAAGCTGGACATCTGACCCGGGCGGCTTATGGTTTAATGACCCAGCGGAGTCCCTTCTGGCCTTGGCTCTCCGCCCGTCTGCCAGCCAGCAAGCGGCTGGCCCGGTGCCCTCAGAAGCCAGGCACAGCCGGGTTTGGTGGGGGCATGCCTGTGGCCTCAGCGTTCTGGAGGCTGAGGCAGGAGAGGTGCCGCCTGGGCAATGTGTAGATTTCGCAGTACCTCATCTCAGCAGTGGAGAGGAGGTGGGTGCCGCTCAGCGCAGTAGTCTGCCAAGAGACGGGGCTCCAGCCGGGTCAGGAGGCGACCGCAGCCCAGGCCGGAGCGGCACAAGCTGACACAGGCAGTTGCTTCTGAGGTGGAATGGAGTCCACGGGGCTGCTGAGGCGAGTGGAACCGAAGGCCGCCCTGGTGAGAGGGCTTAGCATCTGCCAAGCCAGTGGGTGGCAAGCGGCTGTCCTCAGCCCCTGGTCGTGCAGGCAGCCTCCGAGGGCGAGCTGAGGAGGCCAGGGTGTCCGCGGGCCCAGGCTCTGCACAAATTCCGTGAGCTGGAGTTGGCAAAGCGGCTGGTACAGAGGGAGCCTGGCAGAGATGAGGCCGGGGAGCCCCCAGCATCCGGGAACCTGGCACGGGGCTTTAGCTCCAGGGCTGGCTGGGTAGGGTAGGTGCTGGGCTGTGCTCGCTCGCTGCGCACCCCGGGGCAGTGGGCAGGCCGTCACCCTCCCCGCCAGACTGCACGGGCCCTGCCCCACATAGGCCCCTGTCCCCACAGTAGCCCGGCTGGGACCTGGTGGGGCTGCCGCGTCTGTGTTTCAGCGTCTGGCTCTTGGGGTTTCTTTGGTGCCTCTCCAAGGGGCAGGCCCGACTCCCTGTCCCAGTGGCCACAGGGCCTCTGCGCTCTTGTGCCCCTGGCTCTGGGAGTAACCTGGTGCCACGGAGGACCCCCGATGTCCTGCGGTGGGGAGCACGGTGTGGCTTCCAGCCAGAGCCATCTGGGTCACCAGCCAGGCCCACCGGGTCAGACCAGGTTCCTAACCCTCAGACGCCACTGGACGTCTAGATGTTTAATGTTCTCAAAGACTCGTTTCCACGTCTGTCCAGGGTACGCCGGGCGAGGTTTCAGGGTGGGCGGGTGGGGTGGGAAATCCCTGTGAAGCGGAGAAGCAGCCCCCACCCTCAGCTGTGCTTCTGTTCTTCCCGTGGCAAGAGCAGCTGTCTCCCTTGCCGTGAATGCCACATGCAGTATGGCTTGGTTTGGTTTTTTAGTGCTGGGGACGGACTCACACATACCAGGCAAGCTCTCTACCACTGAGCTGCATCCCGGCCCTCTTTGTTGTGAGACAGGCTCTCAATGAATGGCCCAGGCTGGCCTTGAACTTGCAGTCCGCCTGTCTCAGCCTGCAGAGTAGCCATGGGTGCGGGATTGTACTGCTGGGCCCCAGAGATTCAAGTGTGTGTGTGTGTGGGGGGGGTCCCCTCTGGGAGCTGGATGTATGGCCAGCAGGGGGCGCCATGACAAGCAACGGAAAGGACTGAGCGGCTTGATACGAGACTGGGGAAGGGATGTGCAGGTAGCAGTGGGGTCCAGAGTTCAGTTCTGCCTCTCTGGTACTGAGTACCAGGGGCCTTCCCTTGTCTCGCTCACCCTGACGCAGGTAGCTGTTGCCATTGGCAGATAGAGAAACTGAGGCACGGGGGTAGATCACTGGATGGCAGAGCTGGGCTTCTGATTCCTGGGCTCCCCTGAGTTCCACTCACGGAGCCGCTGTCCCCATCTGTGACACAAGTGGCTCTGGGGCTGGGACAATGGATTGGGCTGTGGCCTCTGCGGGAAGGAAGTTGGGCCGGGGGCCTCCAGACTTCCGGGAGGAGAGACAGATGGGGACCCCTGGAAACCCCGGAGGGCGCTAACCCCTCAGAATGTCAGGGAGCCAGAAACCTGGGTGGAAACTCATCACCTGTCCACGGGCTGCACCCCAGTGACCCCTGCAGTCCTGAGGGGGGGACCTCTGGTGGCCAGCTGAAGACACTACAACAGACCAGGCGGTGGGCCAGGCCGGGCTTCACCCCTTCAGAGGTGAGGACACAGCTCGGGGGTCAGGACCTTGTGCCTAGTGACAGAGCCGGCCAGGTGACCCCCCAAGGCCCCAGACTGCCTCGGTGCCCACTTCCACAGGGCCCAGAGCTGACGGTTTCTCTGGGCCAGGGTAGCCCCCCGCCCTCTGTTCACTGGGTTCCTGAGCTCGAAGTGGGAATGGCGGCTCACTGAGGCCCGTCGCAAGGCCAGTGGCACCAGGACGGGGGCGTGGCGAGAGCCGCTGTCCCGGAGAACACGGATGCCAATGGCTAGGGGTTGGCCCGGTCCTCAGGCCCTCTGTGGCTGTGCCCAGGAATCGCTGGCAAGTCCAGAGCTGAAGCCAGCAGGGCTGGGGCTGGGAGGTCCGGGGCGCACCGGGGCCCCTCAGCACAGGGAGGACGAGCCAGACACCCTTAGAAGCCAGGAAGAGGTCCCGACGCACTGTCGCCCTGGGAGGGCAGGTCCGCCTCTGGCCGCGTGCACGCTCCGGCGCCCCAGTGGGCAGAGCAGCCTTCACCCGGGCTGCCGCGGCTCCGGTCTCTGTTACTCGTGGGAAAGACCACTTGTGGATGATAGCGCGAGTTGTTCAAGTGTCTGGGAAAAATTCAGACGGATCTGCCGTCTGCCCCGGCAACCTCCCCTCCTCACTGAAGCAGAGGGGCGCCCAAGCATAACTCACAGCGATCCTCCTGCCTCAGCCTCCCGAGCGCAGGAGTCCCAGGGTGACCACCCGGCCTAGTTTAGAGGGGCTCTTTTCGCGATGGGCCCGGAACAAGTGCCAGTGCCTCAGGGGGACAGACTGCCCCGATGGTGGGTGCTGAGAGCCAGACCCGCAGAGCCAGGGCTCAGAGGTCGGACCGCTGGCCTGAGGGCCCACAGCCGGGGGAGCCTGAGCCGCAGGCCACTGCAGGCCTCCCTTGGCAGCGTCCTCTGCCACCGCCTGGGTAGGTGACTGCCAGGTCAAGAGGTGACCCGCCGTTGACGGACCTTCTGTGGCCACGGTTAATCAGGCGCACATGTGAAGTGAGGTGGGGTCTCCTTCCCTGACACCCCAGCCCTTGTCACTGGGCTGTGAGGCTGGCCTCAGGCTCAGCGATTCTCCTGCCTCAGCCTCCCTATGACCGTGGCTGCAGGCATGTGCCACGGCTTCCAGCCCTCTTGCTCCCACATCCCCTCTGTCCCTCTCTCTTTCATCTGTCTGTCTGTCCAGTCTATCGGCCGTGTCTCTCTGTTCCTTCTGCCACCCCTCCCTCATGCCCACCCAGCCTCCACAGTGCCCAGCCGGAAGCCAGGGAAGGTGACTGGGCCGGGCCTGTGCAGGTGGCAGAGGGCAGCTGGGCTGTGACGGGCCCCGCCTGCCCCCCGCCTGCCCCCCGCCTGCCCCCCGCCCCTGCGCTGCCCCGGCCTGTTTACTTGCTCACCTCTCGCTCGGCACCTTGGGTGTCAGGGCAGGGAGCGTGCTGTGCACTGGCGCTGTGCACGTGTGGGTGCGTGGACAGGCGGGCTGGGGTCCCGGGGCGTGGTGTGCGTTCTAGGGGTGCGGTGCAGCAGGGGCAACAGAGCCTGAGGCCCGGCCTCTTCAGCCTGCGCCGCCCCACCCTGCTTCACCTCCCTCCTTCCCGACCCCGTGCTTCCCATAATGCAGCCGCAGCATTTGGCCCCCGGAAGTGCACTCTGGAGCTCGCCCAGCCAGGGTCTCAAGCCACGGTGGCACAGCGGGGAGGCTGCTGCCCGCCTTCCCACCCTCTCTCCCTTCTCTGCGTTGAACGCAGGGTCTCCAGCAGGCCAGGCAAGGGCTTCCCCACTGTCCTCAGCGGGTCTTGTTTCTCACTTGAGCCTCAGTCCCGCTGAGCCATTTGGCTGCGGCCCTGTCCTGCCTCAGCCTCCGAGTGGTGAGAGGACAGGTGCTCCCCAGCCACTCAGGGCCGCTGGCGGGTGGCTTGTCCTGGACCCCAGTCGTTCTCGCAGCTGGACGGGTGCCTCTGCCCCTGCCCTCTGTCCTCTGACGTGGCAGCTGATCGGGACGGGGCCACCGCAGGGCACCCGCCTGACAGTAAACAGGCCTGCCTGAGGGCTCCAGAGGTGTCAACACAGCTGTCCCCTCCCTGGTGCGGCCAGCAGGCACCGCAGTGGGGTGGCCTCCGAATGTGTGGGGTGGCTTTGCCCCAGGGGCTTCTGCAGCCCGTTACCCCCCTCTCCGTCCTCCCAGAGCCGAGTCTTCCTCACCGGTGGCAGGCCCAGCTCAGAAAGCGTCGGTTGAGGCTGGGTGTGGTGTCTTGTGCCTGTGGTCCTAGAACCTAGGAGGCTGAGGCAGGAGGATCGCTGCTAGTTCGAGGCCAGCCTGGACTAGGCAGTGAGTTCAAGGCTGGCCTGTATTACAAAGGGAGACCCTGTCTCAACAAAGCGAAACAAAACAAAACACACAAAAAAAACGAACAAATAGGGAATGAGTTCAGGGCCAGCCTGAAATACATAGCGAGACCCTGTCCGCAAACAAAGTGCAGAATGAACAAGCTAGGAGCTTGGGTTCCCTAGCAGGAGCCCTGCACAAATCAGGGCATCAGGGAGGCCCGCACTGTCAGGGATCGGTCAGCGGCCCCACTCTGTCCCCCCGTGACCTCCTGGACACCCAGGGCAGTGGGACAGGGGTCCTGGGCGGGCGGTTGTGATTGTGGAGGGAGGGAGGGAGGCTGTGGGCGTTGACCCTCCCCTCCCCCCACAGTATTTAAGGTCAGGGAGGCGCCGCGGAGCCCCAGAGGCACAGGCCGTGAGTGGCCAGCTCCTCCGTGCCGTCCATGGATTTTGTGGCTGGAGCCATTGGAGGTAGGCGATGGGGACAGGGTTCGCGTGGGCCCCTGCATGGCTTGGCCTCCCGGGAGTGGCAGGGACTGCACCTGGGCCACAGTCCTGAGCTGAGAGGGGCTCTGGGCGCCTGCAGGGAGGGAGACGGACACAGGCTGCGGGGGTGGGGGCAGCGTGGGGTCTCCTGCCTCCGGCTGGCCGTGTGGGCAGGGATGGCGGAGCCCTGGGAGACGTGAGGTACAGCCCTGGCCAGGACGGCTGAGCTGAGAGGAGCCGGTGGAGCCTGCGGGCTCTGCTCCTCCCGCCATCAACAGAGCCACTCTGAGCCCTGCAGGCCGAGTGACCCCGCGGCAGAGGCCCTGGGGCTTCTGGGAACAGAGCCCAGCTGGAAGCCCAGGGTTGACCTGTGGCCTCAGGGCCATGTGCCACATCCGGGGAGGAGCCTCTGCACCCGGGAGGGCTCCTGGCTCGCAGGGAAGGCTCAAGGGTCAGAGGGCCCCTCTGCCGAGCCCTCGGGGAACAGGACAGGCCTTCTCCCCAGGGACTCTAGCTCTGAGTCACAGCAGACTGGGGGTCACGGCAGCAAGGCCATGTGGCAGAGGCTCTGGCCCACATGTTTCCAAGCTCAGTCGCCGCCCAGAGTGTGGAGTCAGCGGGGGCTCCAGAGTGTTTGACGGATGAGGAGGAGTTCGGTGAGCTGTATGTCAGGTTCAAGGAAGGTCATTCTGCCCACCCTGCCGAGTCGGCCCTTCGGCTGATTTCACCCCACTCCCTCATTCCGTCACCGCTGCGTCCTGGGACACAGGTGTTACAAAGCCACCAGGCACATGTGACAGCCTTCGTCCGATGAAAGGCTCCAGCTGTAACCTGGAAGGACAGCGGTTTTGGTGCCGGCAGCTGGGCTCTCCACACGGCTGCATGCTGCGGCTTGGTGCCCTGGCCCAACCAAGTACTCAGCTCATGGCCAGGAAGTGGAAGTGGAAGAGACAGGGGCCCAAGGCCCACTGGAGGCTCACCTGGGCCTCCCACCAGGGCCTCACCGGGACCATGCCTTTCTCGTGGCTTCTGGGGTCGGGCAGCTGCACTGGCTCTGCTCCCCACGCGGCCGAAGTCCCAGGAGCTGAGCCCAGGGCCGCCTCACTCCGCGGCTCTCAGTGCACCCAGCTGCGGCCACGGCCTGGCGAGGGGCAGTCAGCAAGGTCAGGCCCATAGGGACACGTGGCGTGTCCTTGCGTGGGACAGCAGGACCTCACCACCGGGGAGGGGGACAGGGAGGGCTGTGAGCCCGGCGGGGCTCTGGACCTCAGTTTCCCCTCTGGCTGTCAGGAGCTTGGAGCCTGCTCCCGGGCTCACCCAGGCTTCCTTGCAGGCATCTGTGGCGTGGCTGTGGGCTACCCCCTGGACACGGTGAAGGTGCGTGATCTCTGCAAGCCATACTCCGTGCCTCAGTCTCCCCTCCCATGGGCTCCCTGTCCCTACTCTTCCCCGACCCAAAGGCCCGCGACTACCAAGCCACTGGCCCTGCCCAGCGCCACCCTTCCCAAGCCCCTGTCTCCCCAGGTCCGGATCCAGACAGAGTCTAGGTACAGCGGCCTCTGGCACTGCATCCGGGACACGTACCGCCAGGAGCGGGTAGGTCTGAGCCTGGCAAGGGCAACGGAGGCCTCAGGGCTGGCAGGCTCTCAGGGTGGCACACAGAGGGCTCACAGCGAGGGTCCTGCCTCAGCGGAGGGCTGGGGACCGGTGGTACACTTTGGACCTTCCCGGGCCCTTCCTGGAGGCGAGTGGGCAGCACCCGAGGCCGCTTGGGACTCAGTCTTGTCAGGAAGGACATGGCACGTTTGCAGAAGGGGCTCCATGTGGGCTCAAGGTTCGTTAACTTGAGAAAAACAGCAATGAGGGAGCCAGGCGAGGTGGCACACGGCTGCGGTCCCAGCGTGCAGGAGGAGGCTGCAGCAGGGGGTCACTGCAGGCCTGAGGCCGGCCTGGGCAAGATCTTTTCTTAAAACATCCGACACACACACACACCCCCTCAACAGTAATGGAGCATCTGCTCTTGGGCATCGCCAGGCGCTGTCTTGGGTCACTTCAGTTCCTCACCCCGAGCTGCAGCAAGTTGCGAAATATGATCCGTTTCACAGCGGGGTAAATTGAGGCAGCAGATGACTGGCAGGAGAAAGTACAATCAGACCGCAGCTGACATGGCCCCATCTGTCCCCAGGTGTGGGGCTTCTACCGCGGGCTCTCCCTGCCCGTGTGCACCGTGTCACTGGTCTCCTCCGTGTCCTTTGGCACTTATCACCACTGCCTGGCACACATCTGCCGCTTCCGGTATGGCAGCGCGGATGCCAAGCCCGCCAAGGTGGACATTACACTGTCGGGATGCGCCTCCGGCCTTGTCCGTGTGAGTGGGGTGCAAGGAGGGCCTGGCTGGCAAGGCAGGAAGGGTGCAGGGCACCACTGGGGAGGTGCCAGGCGGGTGTCAGGCTCGACAACTGGGGGTGCTGCCCTGAGATACATCACCTGAGGCAAATGAAGGGCCTTTGGGCTTCTGTGTCCTCATCTGAAGGGGTGGGCGGAGGTGCCAGAGAGGCCCTGGGTGGGAGACCCCAGCTGGGGCCCGGCGGGAGTGCTCGCGTTATTGATGACACCTGTCACCGATCATGCGGGAGCCTGCAGCCAGTCACACATGCTTCCTTCCTGGCTGTTCTGGGTCAGGCCAGGTGCCCCTGCCCCTGCACCCTAGATCCTTGGGGGCCTGGTCTCCCCAGCACCCACAGGCCAGGAGACTCAAGCCCAGGAGCTCTTTTCTGCCCCCAACGCAGGTGTTCCTAACATCGCCCACTGAGGTGGCCAAGGTGCGCCTGCAGACGCAGGCGCGGACGCAGACGCAGACGCAGGCGCAGGCGCAGGCGCAGGCGCAGACGCAGGCGCAGGCGCAAGCGCAGACGCAGACACGGCGCCCCTCGGCTTCATGGCTCACGGCGGCCTCTCCTGTGTGTCCTGGGCACCCTGTGTGTCCCGACCCGGGGCCCAAATACCGTGGGCCACTGCACTGCTTGGCTACGGTGGCCCGTGAGGAGGGGCTTCGGGGTCTCTACAAGGGCAGCTCCGCCCTGCTCTTGCGGGAGGGCCACTCCTTCGCCACCTACTTCCTGTCCTACGCCGTCCTCTGCGAGTGGCTCACGCCCCCTGGCCACAGCCAGCCAGGTGAGGGGCGCGGGAGGACGCGGGCAGAGGGCCGGCCGGGCCAGGGAGGGGCGGGAGCCTCAGCGCCCGCCCTGCGCAGCGGGTCTGGGCGGCAGCGCGAGCCCGCCTGTCTCCCTTGCAGAGGTGGCGGCCGTGCTGGTGGCCGGAGGCTGTGCGGGGGTCCTGGCCTGGGCGGTGGCCACGCCCATGGACGTGATCAAGTCGCGCTTGCAGGCGGACGGGCAGGGCCCGCGGCGCTACCGAGGCCTCCTGCACTGCGTGGTGAGCAGCCTGCACCAGGAGGGCCCCCGGGTGCTGTTCAAGGGGCTGGCGCTCAACTGCTGCCGCGCCTTCCCCGTCAACATGGTGGTCTTCGTGGCCTACGAGGCCGTGCTGCGGCTCTCACGGGGCCTGCTCACCTAGGCGCTGGCCACGGTGGCCACCGCGGGTCGAAGCACCGGGGCAGCGCGCTCAGCGGAGGCTCCGCAGTCCAGCGTGGCCGGGTCCTGGGTCACGCTTCCCGTCCCGCGGAGTGTCTCACTGGCCACCTGCCCATGCCCGCTCCCGCCCCTCCGGCCCTTCACTCGCCCTGGCCCTCGGCCCGTGCTTACCCTCGGAGCCTGAGAGGCAGCCCCGGTGCTGTGTGCCAGTCGGGACCGCAGGACGGTGAGCCTGCGCTCAGGGCTCCACACTGCCCCGAGGGTCATGCAGGCAGTCGTGCCCCTGGACAGGCCGACAGCCGGGCTGTGCAGTGTCTGCCAGGGGAGCCTCAAGCTGTGGTCAATAAAAATGGTCCCAGGATGCTCACGGTGTGGCTCTGTGGTCTGTGGGGCTGGTCCCGTGTCCTTCCCTGTTCTGTGAGGCTGCCTGCCCATCACGTCAGGGGCAGGGCACACCCTGGCAGCTCCACCCAGTAGAGGAGAAACCCTCCCACCAATGGCCAGTGTGCCACCTTGCGGATGGGCACACAGAGGCCTGGTGCCAGCCTGCCCCTTGCAGCGGCTCTGGCAGAAGCCCTCTGCTGTAAGGTAGGAGGGGCGGCAGAGGCCGAGGGGCACACGGGCATGCAGCGGCCTTGTCCTGGGTGGGCAGACAGCTTGGCGCTGGAGCCCACAGCCCCGGGGAGGAGTGCGGGGCCTGGGGCCAGGGCTGCAGGTGTGGTGAAGTGGCCGGGGCCTGTCTGGGGGCCGCACGTCACCCTGTGTTCCGGTGGAGAGGAACTCCTACGTCCAGACCCAGGTGGCTGCTCCTGGCCTGCTGACCCGTGGGCACCTGACCTTGCACCCTGTGCTCCCTCACCCCCGGCTGGTGTCCCGTCCAGGTCCCCACTACCCTGTGCCATCTGTGGTGGCAACCTGCGGCCTGGGTCTGCCGCAGCTTCAGGCAGGCGACTCCCTTTGGGAGTGAGCGAGGGGCTCCGCGCTTCCCTGCCTTCCTCGGAGCCCTGACCCACAGCTGGCCACACCAGGCCCCAGGACGGAGCTTCGGGTTGCCGGGGTGACCTGGCAAGTCTGGGCTAGCTGGGGCGCTGAGATGCTGGGCAGAGGGCCCAGTGCCTGGCTCCTCTGTGACCTTTGTCCTGGCTGGGGGGGTGGTGCGAGGTGCTGGTGGCACCCGGCTCCTGAAGCTGTCCCCTTGCAGTGGCAGGCAGGAAGGGCTCCAGGTGGCCTGGACATGTCCGTCCCTTTCCTAGGGCCTGTTGCCCCCCTTGCAAAGTGGGTGTGGGCAGCACTGCTGGCCCCACGCCCAGCTCCGCCCGCCCCCGTGTGGCCCTGCCCAGCACCTCTGCCGCCCCCTCAGCGATGCGCTTGCACAGCTTGGCCGGCGTCGGGACAGAACACACGACGGGGTAGGAGCACACAAGTTTACTCGAACTCGCATGGGGGGCAGAGCGGTCCAGAGCAGACCGCGGTCCGGGGCCAGCTCCTCGCCCAGGGGAATCCCTGAGTGCAGCGGCTGCTCGGTGAGGACTACGATGGAGGGTCAGATGTGGCCCCTCCGAGGAGGCTCCGAGCCTGGGCGGCACTGTGCCTCCTGCTAGGCCCACCAGCCCTGCATGGCCAGGCGCTACTCTGGGCTAACTTCGGCTGTGGTCAAGGGTCAGAACAAAAGCCTCTGCAAAGGTAACAGACTGTTCGGCACCTCCTGGGGGGAGGGGCTGCCTTGGATTCTGCAGACGGAGTGCTGGGTTATGTGCCGGAAGGCTGGGGCGTGAGGCGCAGCGAGCTCCATCCCTGGAGCGGGTGACGGGCGTGGTCCGAGTCACGAAGCCGCGGGAGGCTGCCCCGCCCCAGCCACGGGAGTTCTAAAGCAGCTGAAGTGGGGTGATTTCCTTGCGGTGCTGCGACGGGCCGGTTCAGCAGAACTCTTGGGATCAGTTTCCCTCTGGGTCCTGGGCTCAGGGCCGATGTCCGGGGCCTGTGAATCTCTCCCTCTCAATTTTCCATAGCACGTTCTCATCTTAGGACAGTGACACTTCAGTTCTCTCCTACACACAGCTGTGTCTTATGGAGCAGACCTAGCAGCTCTTTCTGGGGTGCTAGGGGGCAGCACCTTCCAGCCAGAGCCCACAGCCCGGCCCCATGCGGGAGCCCCACTGGCTTCCCCCCCGACCACGCATGTGAGCCAGCACCGATTACCCGCAGCTCGGCCCAGGGACAGGAAGGATACATGCCACGGGGAGACCCTCCATCGTGACACCAGGGATTACCCGAGAATGACCGGGGTAGAAGCCTTTGGGGGGGGCGGCGGGTCTGCGCCTGGGCGGCTGATACATGGAGTGCTGTGGGCACCGAGGACACACACTACTGAAAGTGGAAGGACAGCGGCCGCGGGGTCATGAACTCTTTCACCACCTCATCGGTGACCTCCTTGCGCCGCGCCTGGTGCTCGGCGATCAGTGGCTGCAGGACGTCGATGAGTGTCTTCTTGAGCTCCCCGGTGAGCATGGCACCGCTGGTATAGTCCTGCGGGAGGAGCCACACGCCGTGAGTGCGCGGTGCCGAGGGCTCTGTGCACCGGCAGCCCTGACCCAGGCAGAGGCGTGCAGGGTCTGACGCCTGCCCCACGCGGGCGCCACCCCCTGCACACCTGACCCGCTTTCTGCTCAGCCTCCCTCCCTCCCTCCCTCCCGTGGCAGCCTGCACACTGCCCCAGCCCGAGCCTCAGCTTCTGCTCCTGGTGAGTTTGGGGGATTTTCTTTCTTTCCTTTTGCTCTGTTGTCGCAGTGCTGGGGGCTGAACGCAGGGCCTTGCGCGCTCTGGCAAGTGCTCCACCGGTGAGCTCCAACCTCAGCCTTTTGTACTTTTTTATTTTGCAACGGTCAACTAAAGAAGCTCCTGGCCTCGAACTTGAACCCTTGATCCCCTGCCTTGGCCGCCCCGGGAGGCGGGGTCACAAGTGTGCACCACTGCGTCTGGGTGCAACACTCCCCTAAGTACCTCACACTCGCATAAAAATCCACCCATCACCTCCGCCGCAGTCTGTTCACTCTCTCCAGGGTTTTCACGCGGGAAGCTTTCCCTCCACGCCATTTCCTTGGGAAAGACTCTAAGACTCGGACACCCCAGACCACGCTTCTGAGCCTTTGGGCCTCGCCCTGTTCACACGGACACCCCTCGGCCACTGCTCACGGCCGGACGCCACGGCCACGCAGCGTGAGGCCGGCTAACTGCACCCTGAGCTGCGGCGGCGAGACAGCTGGTCCCAGGCTCCCGGCCCGCGGCCCGCACGACCAGCCCCTCTGGCCGCACCCAGCGGCCCACCGGCTCACCTTCCTGATCTGCTCCAGCCTGTCATCGTCCTCTAGGAAGAAGGTCAGGTACATGAAAGACACGTCCACGTCACAGTTGCCCCCAAGCTGCCGGTGCTCCTCCACGGTGTCTCGGCCTCCTGAGAACGCATGCTTGTTGACCTGCACAGAGGGGCATGGGCCGTGTCACTGCGCCCATCCGCACACGGGGGCAGCACCTGGGGGGCCACGGGACGTGGCTGGGACCAGATGGCTCGAGTCTGGCAGTGTCCTCACGCCCTGGGGGAGAGATCCAGAGAGGGAAGAGGCAGCATCGCCTGCAAGCAGGGGCTGTTCAGGAAGGGTGGTGCTCCCGGGCCCGGCCTGGAAGCAAGACAAGGGCGTGAGGGCAGCGAGGGGATGGCAAACCCACCAAGGGCGAGTGGGCAAGGGGCTGTGGGCACCTCCGCGCACAAACAGGCCAAGTTCCAAGCGGTATGGAAAGACTCAGGGGCAACAACGTGGAGCTGCACATGGCGGTGCTGACCTGTAGCACCAGGGAGGCCGAGGCAGGAGAACTGCTTGAGCCTGGGAATCAAGGTCAGCCTGGGCAAAACAGTGAGACCTCATTTCAAAACAAAGGCAAAAATAATAAATATATAAAAAGTGGGACATGGTGGAGCACACCTGTAATCTCAGCACTTGGGGGGCTCAGACAGGAGGGTCACCTGGTATTCAGTACTAGCCTGAACTTCACAGTGAGATCCTGCTTCAAAAAGACGAAACAGGGCTGGGGATTTAGCTCCGGGGTTCCAGCGCCTGCCTGGCAAGCACAGGGTCCCTGGTTCAATCCCCAGCAACCATATACAACAGTACCGGGTGTGGTGACTCACGCCCACCAGCAATCAGTGCCACACACCACAGTGCCAGGCATGGTGGCTCACGCCTGTCATCCCAGCACTCAGGAGGCAGAGAACTACAAAGCGAGACAAAAAACCAGAAGCAAACAAAAGGGGGGCCTGCCTGGCACGGGGGGGGGAGGGAGGTGGCCCTAGTCTTTGAGTCTCGAAGTATTGAAGCGAGGATGAGTGTGGTGTGGGCGGGTGGAAGGCGCCTCACTCGCAGCAAACACCGCCCAGACACGCCGAACTGTGGGCGCGCGCTCCTGAGGGGTGCCAGGCAGCGTGTGCGGGGTGGTGGGAGGCGGACACCTTGCTTCTGGGATGGCTGTTTCTTCCTGGGGCGGCGGCCCTCACTCAGGAGCAGGGTGAGCGGGCCGAGCCGCCTGGGGGTACAACGAGGTGAGGTACAACGAGCTACACCCCAGCACTACTTGGGGTCAGGAAGCCTGCGAGGAGGTTAAGGAAAACCCGACGTTACCTCGGTGGCAAGGGGTTTTCCGTGGTGCCGACACACACAGAGATGGGGTCTGATGTGGACCATGCCACTGAAGCTGGGGTGAGGAGGGGCCTTGCAGAGGGCAGGGGTCCCTTGGGGTCGGACCCCGGCAGACTGGAGTGCCCAGCCTGGCACAGGGACGGGAGCCCGACTGTCGACCACCGTGAGGCCCAAGCGGCCTGTGCAGCAGCTCTTCATGAACCCATTGGCCCCTTAGTTATCTCTGCCTCTGCTTCCTCCCCGTGAACAGGGACCCAGGAAGAGCTCTTCCCGCAGTAAATGACTTCCGGGTGGAGGACTGAAGTGGTGCCACGTGACTTCTGTGTGACACGTCGGTACTAACAGTGTCAGGTGACTGCAGTCCTGGGGAATGAGAAATAGCGGGGAGCCCACGGAGGAAAGCAGCCCGGACCTGGATCTGTCAGTCTTCCCAAGTGCTGAGGTTATTATAGGCACACACCACCCTATCTGGCTTTTAAAGTATTATTATTATTATTTTTTGAACAGGATCCTGGTGTGTAGTGCAGGCTGGCCCTGAGCTCACTATGTAGCCCAGGCAAGCCTCAAACTAGGCAATCCTCCTGCCTCTGCCTCCTGAGTGCTGGGATGACAGGCGTGAGCCACCACACCTGGCTAGGGACAGGCGGGGCCCGGGCCGCAGCCACCACAGGCCAGAAGACAGGGCGGGTGAGATGCACCCACCACGTGACTGTACCAAGGAGCAGGAGCCAAGCAGGGCATCTGCACAGGGGGCGGAGACTTGCTCAACCCCATGGCCTTTGAGCCAGGGAGCTCTGGAAGCTGCCATCCTGCCCAGCAGTGCCTGGCCTGCAGGGTGCCCAACCCTGGGCCATTAGGGGGTGCTGCAGTGGCACTGGTCATGAGTGAGCGACCTGTGCCGCGAATGTGTGTGACTCAGAACAATTAAGTCATTTTTTTGGGGGTGCTACTGGGACTGAACCTGGAACTCCACACTGAGCTACACAGTCAGCCCTTTTGGTTTTGAGCCAGGGTGTTGATGCTAAGTTTCCAAGGCTGGGGTTCAAGTGGTGATCCTCCTGCCTCAGCCTCCCAGAGGGCCGGGGTTACTGATATGGGCACCATCACGTCCGTGAGATGGGCTTCATCGTACCCTGCACTGTCGAGCAGTGGATGAAAAACACACGCCGGGCACCTGTCCCGTCCGGGGCTTGGGAACAGACAGGGACGCGGGCTGTTTGCTATCTGTCCCTGATTATGATGCTGCTTCCAGGCCACAGTGTTGGTAAGAAAAGCAGGGAAAAAAGCCAGGAAAAACCCCAGATTTTTACCTAAATGAAGAGAGCCCCCCCCACCCCTGCTGTCTGGGACCCAGGATAGGCCACCTCCAGTTGTGCAGGACCTGGGCAGCAGGAGTGAGTGTGAGTGTGAGCTCTAGAGCTCACGCCCACTCCCGGTGCACTCCGCCTGCCCGCTCACCTTGGTCTTGATCTGCTTGGCTGTGTCAGTGAGGAAGATGGAGGAGTTGGGGTCGCTGGCGCTCATCTTGGTCTGGGCGCCCTGAAGGGCCGGGAAGAAGGTCGAGTGCAGCAGGGCCGGCTTCGGGTAGCTGATCCTGGGGGCGACATCCCTCGTCATCCGGAAGTAGGGGTCCTGGGGGACAGAGGCCGGGTGAGGGCGCCGGGCCGTGCAGAGCTCGGTGCCCGCCCTCGCCCGGGCTGCCCACTGACCTGGTCGATGGCGCACGGGATGAGGCACTGGATGTCTGCCCGGTCCCCGAAGATCTGCGGGAAGGAGTTGCTGAAGGAGGGCGCGGCCTGCACGGCGGGGAAACTGATCTTCCCTGTGAGAAGGGAGAGGCGGCTCATGCCGAGGCCCATTGTGCCCGCCCCGTGAACCAGCCCCCTCCGAGGGACGGACAAGGACAGCTTTCCTCCCCAACATCGAACTCGGAGACACGCACAGCCGCTAAAGAAGATATGACGCATACGGACGTGAGAGAGAAGAAACTGCAGTCTGGCTGGGTCTGTCCATCCCACTGCCACTGCCCTGTGCGAGGTGGGGAGGACGCTGTACCCCCGTCCCCTCTGCCCTTCCTGGCCCATTCCCCTGCTGTGCCCTCTGTCTCCACATACATTTTCTCCACATGGTGCCAGGCGTGCCAGGCTGTCACTGCTAGGACCGGCTCCAGCACAGCTGGCGAGCAGCAGGGTTGCTTGCTCCCTCCAGTGCCACCTCCGTGGCGCTGCTGCAGGGGAGGTGGTGACCCCCAGAATGGCCAAGCCCCTGGGCCCATACCTAGCAGCACCCGGCAGGCCATGGAGTCATCCCGCTCAAGTCCCAGCAGGAACAAAGCCATTTTCTGACCGTGCAAGACATGGGCTAGAGTCTGCACTGGATTTCTCACAGGCTGGTGCCAAGCAGCACGGGGAGGGCCTCCCTGGCTTCGGTGTCACAGCAAAGGCCACCCAAAGGGACTGCGTGTGTGCCCATCCATGATTTCTCTCCTGTCCTGCCTTCCTGACCCCACTGGACAAGAAAAGCACCTTTGAAAAGACCTGGCTTAGCCAGGCCTGGTGGCTCACGCCTGTCATCCCAGCACTTGGGAGGCAGAGGCAGGAGGACTGCTGAGTTCGAGGCTTGCTTGGGCTACATAGTGAGCTCAGGGCCAGTCTGAACTATAAAAGCAAGACCCTGTCTCAAGAGAAAAAAAAAAAAAAAGACCTGACCTCGTCTTGTGGTTATTTGACTCCCAGGAGCCCTTTGGTCTGAAAATCACCCTTACCGGCTCACTGGAACAGTTACCACGTGAGGGAACAGTGTTGCCGGTTAACTTGCTCTGGCCAAATTGTTGGGATTTTGGTCTTGTCACTGGATTCCAGCCACTTCAGAAAAAGATTCCCGTGTCCAGGTTCTGACTGTTCCTGGGGAGGGTCACGACGGGTCCCCCAGAGGCTCCCTGCCCTGCTCATGGGCCGTGTGCTTGGGACCAGCGGCTCCCTGGCCGCCCACCTGGTGTGGCTCTCATGCTGGCATCCTCCTCCTGCCTGCCCTCCCAGGACTCCACGCTGAAAACCTTCCCTGAAGCCTGGGCTCAAGAGTGTGCCAAGTGTGTGCAGCCCTGTTTTCTCTTTCTTTCTGCCTCCCCGACGCCTCACAGCAGGTGACCGGCCCTAAGGTTCGGCTTTGCGTGGCCTGAGAAGCAGTCCTCGTGGGCTGGTACAGGTAAACACCAGGCTGAGCCAGGCTGAAGCACCGCCCCTCGGAGGCCTGCGGAGCTTGGCCCTCCCCACGGACAGAGGCCGCGTGGGCACAGGCCTTACCGATGCAGTCGCTGTCGGTGAAGCCGAAGATGCCTTTCACCTGGTTGAAGGTGACATGCTTCTGAATCTTCACCACGTTCTTGTAGAAGCCCGGGCTCATCCTGCGGAGACAACAGGAATCAGACTGCAGTGGGGGCAGCTCTGCCGTGGGCAAAGGGGTGGCACAGAAACTGCCGTCCAGCCAGCGTGCACGTCACCGGTGACCCCAAACCCTGGGAGGCTGAGGCCTGGTCTCAAAAATGGAAAGGGCTGGGGACACAGCTCAGTGTGCGGTCAGTCGCTGGCCACTGCGCAGTGGGGGAAGGCGTGTGCTCCATGCCCGAGCACCAGGAAGCTGTGGGAGCAGCAGCAGGCGGAGGTGCCCGCAGCAGCCACGCCTCTCCTCTCCAGGGCCACTGGCCAGGAAGGCGCTGCCCAGGCCAGGCTGGAACCTCTGTCCAGGCTGATGCGGGAAGGCTGTCTGCTCTCGCAGCTGCACAGCTGTTCGGAGGAACCCGGGGCCTCCCGGGCCGGGCTGAGTGGACTGCACAGCAGTTTAAGCAGCTTTGTTAGGCCAGAAAACAGACTTTGAATTAAATTCAGCAAAGAAAAGCAAAACTCATATTCGGAACAAACTCTTAAATGAGACTGAGATACTGACGTTCTCCCTTTCTCTTTTGTGGTACCAAGGGTTGATTCTGGGCCTGTGCACTAAGCTGGATCTCCGACCCTTCTTATTTATTTTTTTGAGATAGGCTGGCCTTGAATTCACCATATAACCCAAGTGATCTTCCTGCCTCAGCCTCCCACACGCTGGGGTTACACATGTGTGCCACCATGCCTAGCTCTCCCAGGCCTTTTTAATTTTAGAACAGGGTCTTGCCTCAGCCTCCCAGGGCGGCAGGACTACAGATGGGTGCTATCGCGCCTGGCCCGATTTTCATCTGTCCTCCACATTTATAAAGAGTAAGAAGTTCTTACCGAGCCAAGGGGCAGCAGAGAGCCAGTTACCAGATGGCCCAGGACATAGCCAAGGAAGTGCCTTGGCTGTGGTGTCACGTGGATCGGTCAAGAGTCGCCGCCCATCACACACCCGCTTTGCACCTTTGTATTTGTTCCCATCCTGCTACCACTGCCTAAGCTTGCGGGCAGCTACCGGACCTGCTCCTGCGGGGTCTGCAGCCCGGAGGTCCTGCTGCGGAGAGCACAGGCCAGGGACGGTTTTCTGGTCACCATGGGGCGAGGGCCACGCTGGGTGCTGGGGTGCGGGGTCACTGCTCTGGGACAGGGTATTCGGTCCTGTGCTTGTCCCAGCAGTGGCAGGGTCACAGGCCGGGTAGGATTCTGAACGCCAAGGGGAGGGACTGCGGACTGCCCTGCCCTGGCAGAGGTGACATGCCCTGGAGAGGGGCACGGAGCTGAATGCCAGGTGAGAGCGGTCGGCCCTCACCCTCTGGTGACAGAGAACCAACCGGAGCCGGCATAGGACACCTGCTGTGCTGGAAGGTCCCTGGCTGGTGAGGAAAGGACAGGCGGGCGGCAGCAGGGCAGGAGCGGGTGGCACAGGCGGGGAGAGAAGACGGGCGTGGCGCTGAGCACCTGGGAGGCCGAGGCAGGCAGGCCATCAGTTACAGCCGACCTGGGTCTGTGAGCCCTGCGCCCTGGGGCGAGGCAGCAGTGACCGCACCATGCTGGCAGCTGGGCTCTTGAGGAGGGGTCTGCACTGAGGGTCCAGCAGGTGAATGAGGTCATTGTAAGGACTGAGAGTGGCACAATCATGATCATGCTGGTAACATCTGTGTTCCCACAGGGTACCAAATGCAGGACCCAGATCCACAGTACCTCATGATGGAAAGAAAATGTAATGGGTAAGAATGAAAAGATTACTTATTTTCTAAGGGGTTTGTTTTAGTTTTTTTCTCTCGTCATAGTGGGCTGGCTTCTAGGCAGGGTGGCATGACAGAGGGCACTGCAAAAGAGAAACAGTCCTTAGCAGGCAGGCAGGGTGCAGAAAAGCAAGCAGCAGCAGCAGCAGCAGCACAGCAGCAGCAAGCGACCACAGCCGCCCTCATTCGTCCCCAACATCCCAACCTGGCTGCACATCTTCGGGATGGGGGCACCATGCCCAGAACGGCCATACCAGTGAGTGGGCTAGCTTCAGCACCATGTACCCTTGATCCCAGCGCCTTACCCTGGATCTAGCCAGCTCTGAAAGCCCCACCTAGGACTGCAGGAGGCTTTGGGGGCCAGAGCCGGTAAATAGCCAGCTTCTGCATCGGGGCACCTGCTGCTCCCAGGGGATACAAAGGTATATCATTCAGCCTCAAGTATTCCAGAGGGCACACCGTGGGGAGATGGGAACAGCCAGGCTCCGTGGTGCTGCCAGTCAGCGTGGCAACCGGGGCGAGACCGTCCAGCCACATGAGATATCTGGACCTGCTGACCCCGCACCCTTGCCTGAAGGGTTGAGGCGGCTTCTCCGCAGTGCTGGGGATGGAGCCTGGGATGCACACGCCAGGCTCAGACTGACCAGAGCCTTGTTTTCTACTCTACTTCTTGGTAATCACTTGGGATGAAGCCCCAAACCTCAGAAATTTAGATTCATGAATTTTCAGCCAAGGTGGGGTAGCATAACTGTAATCCTAGCACTTGAGAGGCTGAGGCAGGAGGATCCCATGAGCCCGAGGCCAACCTAAGCTACATAGTGAAACCCTGGCTCAAACAGAACAGCATAAAACAAACAAACAAAATGGCCCCAAAATAACTTTCAGAATGAATTTTGTTTTTTTGACTGGGGATTGAACTCTGGACCTTGCACTTACCAGGCAGGAGGCGGCACCACTGAGCTACATCCCCCTGCCCAGAATGAAATATGTTGACCTGTTAAAAGGCTGATTTAAAAAGCTGGACTATCAGCCAGTTGTGGTGGATTATGCCTATGATATCAGCATTCGGTAGGCTGAGGCAGGAGGATAGCTTAAGTTTGAGGGCAGCCTGAATTACATAGCAAGACCCTGTCTCACAAAACAAAACAAAGCAAAACGAGGCAGAAGAAAACAAAATGAAGACCAAAACTGGACCACGAGGGAAGCGTGTGACAGCAAGAGGGACGGAGACCGGACTGAGGGAGGCCGGCTGTCCCGGGAGACACGGCAGTCGGGGCACTGTCCGTTCCCAAGTGAGGACGACACGCCGAGACGCCAGCATGCCGTGACTTAGCTTGTGTTAGGTTTCTGTTAATATGAACACAACTGTGTCCCCGGGAGGCTGACGCACCGCGCCCTCTCTGTGCACACCGAGCTGTGGTTTTCCGTCGCTGCTGCTGAGTCAGACCAAAAGATCAGATCACCACGTTCATAAAGGAAACCTGGGTCCCTCTGACCGTTCTCGTTGTGCAGTGGCCACAAGGCCTTGTCCACGCCTGCTTATCTGAAAGGCAGCGGGCGCTCCTCCTTACCCCATGTACTCGAGGTCGGAGAAGATGAACGTCTTGTTGATGTCAAAGCCGCAGGCGATGATGTCCTTGGCGTTCTCCACGGTGTAGCCGTAGGCCTGCTCCAGCGTCAGGTCCTTCCACAGGTACTTCTCATCGTCGGACATCTGCACGACCAGGGGCACATCGAACACGTCCTGCAGCCACCTAGGGAGGGGAGGATCCTGAGGAAGGTGTTCTGCACGGCACAGGGCGCACGGTCCCACGTCGTGAGACCTGTGGTGTCACTGTGCGGCATATTACTGTTCCAATTTCAGGGAATGTGCCGCCACTGTGGGTGCCATGCTGCCCACAAGATGACTGTGCCTGCACGGGCCTACCCCGCAGGGCCAGGGAGTGGGAGAGGGGTGCGGGGCTGGCCGAGCCCATGCTGCGGCTTCTTGTCCTGCCTGCAGCCCGGGGAGCGGAAGCCCCGAGGGTGCAGCTCTGACACGTGGCCCTCAGCGAACTGGACACGGCGCCATCTGGCCAGTGCCCGAAGGCCTTGGAAGCACCAAAAGCAATGGGAAGACGCCTGCGACGCACACTCACTTTGTGAAGATGAACGGGATGAGATGACCGACGTGCATGGCTTCCGAGGAGGGGCCCCGGCCCGTGTACAGGTAGAACGGCTTCTTATTCTCGTAGGCATCAAGCACTTGATTCATATCCCTGAGGCCAACGAGAAGAGGAAGAAGTGATTCTCAGCTAGGATGCCCCTGCAGCAAAGCTCCCTAGGAGGTGAAAACTTGTCTTTTTCTTTGTTGTTTGAGACAGGGTCTTGCTTGTAGTTCAGGCTGGCCCTGAGCTCACTATGGAGCCCAGGCAAGCCTCGAACTCAGCAATCCTCCTGCCTCTGCCTCCCGAGTGCTGGGATCACAGCTGTGAGCCACCACACCCGGCTGATTCTACAGTTTTGTTACTACGTGTTTGCAGTATACGACTGTATTGTGGGGAATTGGTAATATTTATGTAACATATCCCAATTCTTTTTACTTCCCCTTCCCTTCCTCTCTATCTCTTGGTACTTTTAGAAAACTCCCCAGGGAATTCCCATGTTCAGCAGGTGTAAAACCAGACAACACTACTGGGTATGAATGGTCTCAGTTCCTGGGCAAAGACTAGAATAAGAGAGGAACATGGGCTGGAGATTTAGCTCAGTGGTTCCGGTGCCTGCCTAGCAAGCACAAGGTCCCTGGTTTGATCCCCAGTAACCACATAACACAGTGCTGGGCGTGGTAGCTCACACCTGTCATCCCAGCACTCGGGAGGCAGAGGCAGGAGGATTGCTGAGTTCCAGGCTTGCCCTGGCTGCATAGTGAGCTCTGGACCAGCCTGAACTACAAAAAGTGAGAGCCTGTGTCAAAAAAAAGCCATTTACAATAGTACAAATAAAATAAGGTCCTCAGGAATAATGTAATCGAAGAAGTGTGAAACATATACATTGAACAGCACAAACCATCACTGAGATGTAAGTGGCTGGCTGTCCACATTCTGTATCGATAGACTGAAGTTTAGTATTTTAAGACAGTGATATTCTGCACACCAATCAAATTCCCCCTTTTCTCAGAAATAAAAAAAGCTGACTTAAAATAATCATATGGAAATGCAAAGATGCAGGTGAGGGAAGGGTGGAGAGAGGAGTTAAAAAGAATTAAGGCGTGTCCTGTGCACACACCGACTCTCCAAAATGGATGTGACACTATCCACTGCAAGAACAGATGAGGAAAAACGTAAAAATTAAAAACAACCACAAAAACCAAAAAAGCAAAGAAGCAGGATACAAAAACAGTCTCAGCAAAGAAAACGATCGTGGAAGATGCAGGTTTCCTAACTATATTAATCAAGGCGGTGTGATACCACTATAAAGACAGATCAGATGAGCGGAACTGAGAGTCCAGAATTAAACTGTAAATGTATATTTAGTTCATCTTCAATAAAGATGTCAAGAAAACTTAACAGGCAAAGAACAGTCTTCTCAAACCTGGATATTCATGTGCAAAACAAAGAAGCGTGCCGGGGACGCAGCCTGGTAGCATCGCACCTGCCTGGCAAGTGCAAGGTCCTGAGCTCGAGGCCCAGTACCGAGCGGGTAGGGCGGGCAAGGATCTCAGCAGTTCTCCAAGGACACAAGAAACGGGCCATCAGCACACGAAAGGCTGCTCAACGTCACTGGGCACTAGGGATGGGAAGGGAACCCTGGGCCACAGTACGAGGCCACTGAACACCCACCAGGACGCTCGAGAACGAGGAAAACGACACATCAGTGTGCGCAGCTGGGTGCCCTGTGCGCTGCTCGTGGGCATGTGCAGGGTTGCAAGTGCCCCGGGAACCTCCCGTCAGCTCCCGGGAGAGTTAACCACAGTCACCTGGGAGCCACCGATTCCATCCCCGGGCATATTCCCAACAGGGCTGGAAATACACGTCCGCCACAAAAACTTGTGTGCTGCACACGACGTTCACAGCAGCCTGGCTGAAAGGACAGAGGCGGGGGATACTCTGCGATCAGCTGCTGCCCTACAAAGTCAGGCCTTGCCCCGACCCTGGCAGAGCTCCTGGCTCTCACCCCACCTCACTAACCCACTTCGATTCGTGCCAACAGGGACTGCGGGCACCTCACAGGCAGTCACCCAGCACTGCATCAAGGCTCTGGCTTCCAGTGAGGCCAATGCCACGTCCCTGACCAGCAGGAAGTAGCCAGACCCGACCTCTGACGCCCCATGTCCTGTTGTGACAGTCAGGAATCATGGGAAAAACCCTGAGTTGCACACAGGACGTTCTTCTATGTCCTGTAATTATGAAGCCTCTGAAGCCTGTGTGCTGAACACAACGTTCCCTTCAGCCTCACGAATGAATACCTGTGGAAACCCGAGGGGGACGGGCGAAGGCTGACTCCAAGACCCGCTCCCAAGAGGAGCAGGCCCTCGGTCGGCTTCCCGCTGCCTTCACAGCACCAGGCCTCGCTCTGAGAGAGCTGCCTTTGGTGCTGCGGCGCCAGCAGCACCTCTCAGGGCTTTACCTTAGAAAAAGCCTGTCCTTGCTCCAAGATTATTTTTCTCTCCTCTGTCTCTTACAGTGTCACCCACCTGTGGGCCAGTGTGTGTTAGCCTACTCCAGCATCTTTGGAAAACTTAGTTTTCTGTGAAATAAAGTGGGTCACCAGGAAAACCCCGTGCTCAGGAGGCACCCCTGGGCTGAGGCACGCTGCACCAGGAGGGAGCCCTGAGCCCGTGTGAGGCAGAAGAGGCCGGAAGTGGGAGCACAGGGCCTGTCATGTTCTTCTCAGAAGCCCCAGCCAGGCAGAGCCCAGCAGAGCCGGCGCTGGGGGAGGGAGAAGTGGGGAGACTGCTCACGGGGTAGGTGCTTTTCAGGGTGACGGAAGCGCTCTGGAATCCATCAGCTGCCTTGCGTGGCCAAACAACTTTGTGAATATACTGAAAGCCAGTGAACTGCATGCATTTAAAAAGGCGAGCTTTCTGTGAATTAGACCTCACAGAAAAGACTACGTGGGCCAGCAGGGCCTGCATCTCTGGTGGTGGATCGCGCAGCACTCAGGGAGAAGGTGGAGTTCTGCCCTGGGCGCTACCCCGTGACCCAGGGAGGGAACAGAACGCTCAGACCTCAGGCCGCAAACTCTGCTCACACAGCCTGGACGGTGGACTTGCCCCCACATCAGCAGTCTCCGGGGAATCTGGTGTTATCAGCATGGAATTGATGGTGTGAGGCAGGACCCTGTGTTCCCCTTGTATCCTAGTGTTAGGTTCTGTTTGGATCATTTCCCAGTCCAGTAGGGAGAAGATACTACGCAATTTCAGGAAGCTCGCTGCTTACTGGGTGGGAAATGTTCCACTTGGACATACCAATCTCTTTCGTTCTCATAACCTTTTCAAATTTTCAGCAGGTAACCTGGCATGAAGCTTGTGCTCATGGGCTGTGAACCCGACCTCTACCTTGTGATGTGGGCCATTTACAAATGAGCAAGCAAGTCAAGGGTCCCTGTGTGGGGGTGGGCACGACACAGTGAGCTCTGGCAGGACGGAAGGCGGCCCTGTCTTTTGAGGGTCGAGTGGGTCCTGCTCTCCAGGTACAGGAAGGGCAGGAGAGGCGGTGCCTCATGAGCTTGAGACCCAGACGCAGAGGGAAACCTCTGACCTGTGTGAGAAGAAGATGCCTCGGCGCAGGAAGCGGTGTGGTCTCTGGCCCGTGGCTTTCTCTATCCGGTTGATCAGCTCTTTGTCAATCTTACAGCTTCCGAACTGAACTGGAAAAGAGTTGGAAAACACAGGAGATGACCTTAGAAGTAGGAGTTTTAGTGACCAGACACCACCACACGGAGGAAAAACTTGTGGCCACAGACGGTCTCATGGCGCAGCCCCTTCCCGCACGGCAGAGGCCGTCGTGCTGAAGCCGGCAGCGCGGGGCACGGGTCACAGAACACGCCGCTGTCCGTGCCTGGTCTCCGACGGGTGCACGCCCAGGCTGCAGTCTAGCCACCACATGTGCACACATGCACCAGCACCAGCCGCACTCCGTGACAGCACGACTGCACGTCTCTCGGCCGCCGGCTGAGTTACTGTCAGCCCTCAAGTGCATTTCCCCTTCGCGGTGGTCTGTACTTAGATAGTGGAAAGTGGCTTTGACTCAGGTTAACATATTTCAGTTGCTTCTTCTCTGATGAGATCAGTGACCCCAGAGGAACAGGCTCTCAGCGGGTCGGGCAGGGGGAGCCTGGAAGGGGGACAGCAAGCGCTTCTCAGGCTCCATGATCAGCTCTTGGAGGGGGAATTAAGTAGCCTGGGATTAAACCCTAACTGCTAAGTGACTGCAAAGGTGTCCACTGGCCTAGATGTACGTTTTATATTGTTATTTTATTTTAAAATAATCCTTTGGCAATATAATGTGCAAAGGATTTTAGGATGGAGCCAGGGATGTAGCTCAGTGATGCCATGCCTGACCAGTAATTGCAAGGCACTGAGTTCGAGTCTCAGTACTACCACCATCAAAATAAAGCATTTTAGGATGTTTTCTTCTTGGTGTTGCAGCTTCGTTATATTTGAGTAATTCTAACGAATTTCTCTCCCCCCACAAAAAAAGGGAAACGGTAAGACCAGTACTTCTGCTGATTGCATCTGGTCACAAAAACCAAGATACAAATCAGCCTGAACGGCCCTGACGGAACTAGCAGGTAAAGACACTGTGGTGTAGAAATGTAACGGGACACTGCTCAGCACGGAGCGCGGAGACCTGTCACCGAGCAGGCACCGCAGGGCAGAGGCCGCACGAGTCAGGGGAAGGGGACTCTAGGGAAGTCGCCTCCCGGACTGAAGAGCGGTGGGCGGAGCCCAGAGAGGAGCGCGGCGGCCACAGTGAGCCGCGGGGCGAGGGCTGATGGTGCCCGACAGCTCTAAGGCAGGACGCTGGTGCTGCCGCCACCGAGAAGGGACACTGGGGAGGCGGGGAGCACGCGACCCTGATGGGGTCGTGACACAGATGTAAGGTGGAAGATCCTATTGTGTGCTATCATGGAGTGCGGCTATTTGTCAACTGAAAATAAGATTTTAAATACACACACACACACACACACACACACACACACACAAAACAACCAAAACACCAAAACCAAAATATACAAATAAAAAAATACAAAAAAAAGCCAATACAGACACACAAACCCTGGTGCAATCAGCCCGGGGCTGCCTGGGTGGGGAGGAGGCGGAGCGCTACCTATGAGCTTGTCGTAGTCGATGCCCTTTGCGCTGCTCGTCCGTACTGTCCACGGGTCCACAAAGTCCTCACTCCCTTCGGTGGCCTCTGGGCCACCCTTGCTCTCGGGCGCAGGGCTCTCTGGGAAACAGCCGGGCGTGTACTCCTCCCCCGAGACGGCTTTGTAGGCTGTTTTCAGGGACAGCAGCTTCTGTACTGCAGAGTCAACTTCATCCTGAAGACAACAGATACAGGTGCGGCTGAAAACGCAGGCGGGCTCTCGCCTCTGATGGCGGTCGGCGCTCCGCCAGGCCCAGTGCTGTCCCTGCGGGGTGGGGCCTGCAGCCTGACACACACCCCAGACCTGTGGCCTGTACGCGTGGCCAGCCACGGCCTCAGGCGTGTTTCACTTCCGCCTCTCCCTTCAGGGCTGTGCGTCCCTACCACACCCATGACGGGGTAGCAGGGGCGACACAAGGACGGCTGGTGCCAGGGAATGCGCGACAGCTCTGCTGATGGTGGCACCAACTCCCACTGGGGACTTGTTTTCAGGTCCCACACAGATTGGGACGAATATTTATGAAACTTCAACAATGATGCCACCAAGGACATCAATGGGGACTCAAGCAAATGTCAGGAAAACAGATAAAAACAGAGAAAATATGTAGGCTCTCGGGAAGACTTCTCTGGGAAGCGGTTACACCACTACAGTTTTGCATTCTTTTTTGTTTTTTCAGACAGGGTTCTGCTGTGTAGTTCAGGCTGGCCCTGAGCTCATTATGTAGCCTAGGCAAGCCTGGAACTCAGCAGTCCTCCTGCCTCTGCCTCCCGAGTGCTGGGGTGACAGGTGTGAGCCACCACGCCCTCATCGTGGTTTGTGGTATCAGGGATTAAACTCAGCAGCTTGCGCTTGTGAGGCAGACATCCAGCCCCATTTTTGCAGTCTTATCAAGCTATCACAGTGTCTGTACAACTGCTGTAAAATAAAAGAAAGAAAGACATAGATTCTTTTCCTGGCAGCCTGTAAACCTGTGAGACGCTGCCCTTCTGCCGGCAGCCCCAGCCTGCATTTAGACCTGCGGCCTCATCAAACCCACTCTAGGCTGTGCCCACGGCTCGGGCCGGACTGGGCTGGCTGGGCTGGAGCTCTAGCAGAGCTCGCGGGAAGGGCAGCGTGGGTGGGGGTCGCAGGCCGCAGGAGCGGGCAGAGGCCCACAGAGGGCACCTCCAAGGTCACTCGCACATAGTGGCGGTGTTTGGGGTTGACATGGCCATGGGCTGCTGAGTGTGGACGCACCCGGGAGGGCACCCCTGCGTGCTCCATGGCTGTGCACACCCCGGGCAGCACACTCGGCACCCAGATGGCACAGGCCCACCACTGGGTGTGGCCGCTGGACACGAGCAAGGCAGGAGGTCATGGCGAGATGGGTGAGGCACTTAGCAGCGCACGGGTGGGCTACACTCTCAACCTCTTTTTTCTTTTTAATTAGTAGGAGTAATTCTAAACTGATGATAAGGGCAGGGGCCACTCAATGGTACGGCACTAGCCTGGCATGTACCAGGCCTGGGTTTTATCTCTGGCACTAGAATGGACAAAAACAGAAATAAAACCAAGCATGAGCCAGTAACACAGAGGCCTATTTACCAGGACCGGCCTCAGACGGGCAGCAGCTGCTCCTGCAGCATTTCCGCCTCCGTGTGGGGAGCGCGCTCTGACGGCCAGAGGCAGCTCCCTGCAGTCCGGACCCAGAACCACCTGTGCGGCCCGCCCGCCGAAACGCTGCTGTGGGCACAGTGGCTACGAGAGCCAAGCAAACAGGAACTGAGGTGAGTATTAACTCCAGAGAAAGCAGCAGAGCGCAGGGAAGGAAGAGTGCCTGGTGCTTTTGGGTCAGCTGTTCAGCCCAGACAACGTCAGGACCAACACAGTGGCCTCACCACCCCTGACAGCGACGGGGAGGGTCTGCGGAACCCCAGGAAGGCCCGCTCTGCAAACCAGTGTGAGGAGTGAGCGTGGGACTGATACAGAAGGGTCTGGGCCCAAAGGATCAGATACAAGACTGGAGGCAGGAAGCGGGGGAAGGTGGGCGGGAGCGCTGGGCTGCGTTGGCCCCTCATGCCTGGGGACTCTTGTGTCCCTGACTCGGTCCACAGATCAGAACAAAACAAACACCAGGACGTGTGTAGGTTACATGCAGTATCAGCCAAGTCGTTCTATTTTCTTGAGATGAGTTCTTGCTGTGTAGTTCAGGCTGGCCTTAAACTCAAGAAAATTTTCCTGCCTCAGCCTCCTGAATGCTGCTATGAAAGGCCTGTGCCACCATGCCCAGCTACCAGGCCAAAAAGCCTTGGGACTCCCTGAATTGGCCCCTGGGCTCCTGGGTCCAATGCCTCGGGATAAAAGGAAGGACTGAATGTCTCACAGGCTTTCAGAACCACTCCCTGGAGACTACAGGCACTGGAATGTGGGGGATTTAAAACTATAATCAAACACCTCAGCCAGGGAACCAGTCCTCCCGAATAATGCTAGCCTAGGGTACAGACGGGGAGCCGCCAGATCACCTACTTTGGATGCCATCGCAGCCTTCAGGGACCGCACGTGCTCGCCTTGGGCAAGGATGCTGTTGTACAGCTCCAGGGGGGTGTCGAAGGGCTGGCCGTCGGGCACATCCACCATGCTGAGGTCCCCGGACTTGCGTGCAGTCAGGACAAAACTGTGGGTGAGAGGGGCGGGTTAAAGGCCACACAACCTCGCCGAGGACAGAGGAAAGGACCAGAAGAACAAGCCAGGAGTCACCAGGATGAACCTGCACAGGAGGACCCCAGCGAGGACACTACGCCTGCAGGCAGCCGCCCAGGGCCTCGCGGAGCCCAGACACCCACGGTTGTGCAAATTGAGCTTCACCAGGGCCAGACCTGGCCCACTGCGGTTCGCTCTGCACCTCAGTGCCCAGGGCCTCACAGGCAGCCAGAGAACCTCCCTGAGAACGGGCAGCTGCGCCGTTCTCAGCCTGTGGAGACCTGGAGCACAGGCCTCGTCCGAGGGACGCAGGGACTCGGGGGTTGGTTGGACTTAACCACAGACCTTTGAAATATTGCCAGCGCCTCTTTTCTTTGCAGTTCTGGGGCTTGAACCCCGGGCCTTTATTTTTATCCTGACAAAGGTCTCACTGCGTCAGGAAGTTGTGCACCTTGTGATCGTCCTGCCTCAGCCTTCAGAGTGCCTCAGAAGGCTGCCTGGCTGCCCTCGCCTTCTGATGGTCATTACTTCATCTACTGATCTCGAATGAGGTGAGGCGCAGGCCGCTGAGGCTGGCTCCTTCCTGGGCCTGTCACTTCCCTTCCTCCTCCACAGTGGGCCGCATGAGGTGGAGCCCTGTCAGCTGGAAATGAGGTGTGACCACCACCGTCCTGTCACTACCCTGCGCCCTCCCAACAGGGTTCCAGTTTCTCTGCCCTTGGGGCACCCGACTGAGGAGGCGGAGGGACAGCGGCTGGGCTGCAGCGGTTGGGCAGCTCAGGCTGTTCCCGTCCCTGGCATTACATGAACCTCACCCAAGGACCGGTGTGGGGCTGCTGCCTGTCTCACACATGAGATACTGGGGGCTGCATCAAAAGCCTCGCTGCCGCTGCTCAGGCAGCACGAAGCCATGCTTCGGGAGGGAGACACGCCTGCTGTGCTGAGCACGACACGACTCTGGGAACCCAGTGTGTGAATTCAGGGTCACCGTTTCTGCTCATCTGCCTGCTGTCTGTGTAAAGGGGGTGTGGATCTCGATGAGACCCATCTTCACAGAAGTCACTCATCCTACTGAAGCCAGGGGCAAAGCTGCTGGTTTGGGAGAATCCACATCGATTCCCAGAAAGGGAGGCTGAAACAGAAAGTTGGCTCGGGGTCGCGAGTGGGGCGGAATGCGGAAGTAACTTCCGACAGGGCCAGGGAGGTGGCCGCCTCCCATTCCCTGCGGACCTGACCAAGCCAGTCACTCTCGGGTTTCCTCTGGTAACAGCAAGAACAGAACATCCACAGGGCACACACAGTCCCGACTGCCTCCCCAGGCCGGGGTGCCAGCGTCTGTCTCCACCAGGGGCCGAGACGCCACAGCTCAGGGAAGTCGGCGCGTGGCCTGGCGGGAGTGTTGCAGCCCCCTCTCCAGTTCAGACCCGTGCTCCTCCCCTGCCTCTCCTGAGCGCCGCGCCTGGGGCAAAGGAAGGGAGCCACTGTATCCTGAGGTCCCTGAGCAACGAGGGTCTCTTCAACTTGAGGAAAGCACTTGCCCTGCCTCTCTGCAGACAGCACATCAACGCCCCGGCTTATCCTTCCGGGTATTTCTGGTACCCGATATACCGCTGAGCTGATCAACATTTACTGACTGGATCAATCTCAGAAATCATTAGTTCAGCCTCTTCAGGCTGTGTCTTCTTACAGGATTTGGACAAGTGCTTGCTCTATTTGATGGATGGTCCCTGACTCTCATTTAATATTCTGACACTACCAAGACCGCCAGGATTCCTGGAGAGCAGGCAGGTCTTCTGGGGTCTCCTCTAGGCCCGATGCTCTGGTCTGGCTTCTCCAGCCCTTGCTAACAGCTGCCCACTCCCTGGTCAGCCCTTCTGGCTTTGCCTTTGGCTCACCCGGGCTTCCAAAAATGGTTACTCTGCTTGACGGCAGTGGGCAGTGGTCTCTGTGTACAGCCCCAGCCAAGCAGAGATCACAATTACCTTGGAAAATTCCCTGGGAGACGTGCCAGGCAGAACAACCCTGCGACAGCCAGTCACCCTCTGCTGCACCAGAGCCTGAAGCTGTTCCTCTGGTACAGAGAAGACGGGCTGCATCCAGGTGCCCGTCACGGGGAAGACAGCCCTGAGTCAGGGACCGAGCCAGCCAGTGGGAGCATCAGAGCAGGGCTCCTGAACACCAGCAGTGTGTGCGCGTGGTGTGCGCGTGGGGGCCGCCGGGCTGTCCTAACAGACGGCCTGCATGATGCAACTTCTGGGGGGTGCAGCGGGCACTTGGGAGTGGCCGGACCAAGAAGAACAGAACATCTTCCTCCTGTCACCCCCTTCGGTGAGTCACCCTGTTTCTTGTGAATCCCCCACTCCATCCGGATCTAGCCACCAACCTCCTTTATTTCTTTGTGGTTCTGGGGAATGAACTCAGGACCTCTGCACCGCGCTGTACCTTAAGAAGCCTTCAAAATCTTGCTAAGTTGCCCTGGCTGGCATCAAAGTTAAAGTCCTCCTGTTTCAGTCTCTCAGAGTGCTGCAAGTGCCAGTGGGCACCACAATGCCCAGCTTATCAGCTAACCTTGAGAATTAAGTTTATTTTCAGGGGTTTCTGGCATGGAGTTCACGCATCCCTGAACCTACATGGAAATCACGTATGTTTACTGGTCTGTGCAGTGTTCAGTGGAGTCAGAGGTTCCTTATCTTTCGAAGTGGTCCGAGACGCTACAGAGGTTTGGGGCACAGAGTCAAGTGTTACCACATAAACTCCAAACCAGAACTGAATCTCTGTTTTAACTAACCCTACCCTCTGGAAGAAGTAAATGGAGCTCCATCATGAAGGAATATACGCTTTTTCCTAAGCAAAGTATAAGGAGTAAAAGGCCAAAGTGTCTCTGCGCAGCACATTCCCTGGGCCTTTGAAGAAAAAGCTACAAAACCTCTTAAATCCCCAATTTCCCTTTGCAGGACCTCAAGCCTTACACTGCCCATGGCTCCAGCTGGGCATGCCGGGCGCAAAGAAAGTGCTGGAGTGCTGGGTTGAGGGATGGAAAGGGGGGTGACCAGGCAGCACAGAGGTCCAGGAAGCAGCTGCCCTGGAACTTTCGTGGGCAGCAGGGGGTCGGTTGTGGGCTCAGA
This sequence comes from Thryonomys swinderianus, assembly GCA_004025085.1. Classification (NCBI taxonomy): domain Eukaryota; kingdom Metazoa; phylum Chordata; class Mammalia; order Rodentia; family Thryonomyidae; genus Thryonomys; species Thryonomys swinderianus. The sequence goes on from PVIC010005403.1 coordinate 40,370, forward strand.
GCACCTGCGCTGAGGGCGGTGGGTCGTCGAGTCACAGTAAGACGAGAAAATGACCTCTCCAGAGCAGCTGGCTCTCTAGACTTGGATTTCAGATCGCGTTCTGCTTTCCTTGCAACACTAAAGGACAATCACTGTATCCTCCGAACAATAAAACGAACATCTTGAAAGCAAAAGACACATTAATTTATATGACGTCAGGTGCAAGTTAATAGACGTCACTGTGACTGTGCTTCTGCGTTCTGATACTGACCATCCGACGAAACTGCAGGAGTGAAAAGCACGACTGACCGACGGTGCTGAGAGGGAAGCTGTGAATCAGACCAGCGGCTGCTTGGCGCTACCCCTGTTCTCTGCAGAAGCAGGGAACGGGCTCAGCTTCAGGATAAAGTAAAACGCACGGTATTCTAATCCTGAGAGACAATGCCTTATCCTTGAAACCAAAGTTTCCAGCATGCCAGTAAAAGGCTTACAGAAATACTCCCACAATTAGGAAGAAGCCGGAAGCCTGGCAAAGAGGGTGATACGTACCCAGGTGGCAGGAGATGTGCAGAGGCAGCGCTGGAGGCTCCGGGCAGGCGGCAGCCGAGAGCGCCCGGTCCAGCCCGCAGTGGTCTTTAATACTCTTCCCTTTTTTCTTTCACTTTCCTTTTAAGACTCGGCTCTTTTGTTTCTCCTGCTCACTCCACCCCTCCAGCTCTGCCCCTAGGAGGTTTCTTAGAAATCACCCAGATTCTCATAAAGCCTCCCAACCTCCAGACCCTCCTTCCCTCCGGCCATGTGCCCTTAATGGTTTCTGAGAAATCACGCAGGTTCTCCTCAGCCTCTGGCCTCTAGACCAACCTCCTTGGGGTGCCTGTCCAATCGGGCAGGTTCAGACTGTGACCCCCCCCACCCCGGGAACTGAGTGACCGTTCATTGCATCAGCCGTGCTGGCCGCCCTGAGATGTCCCCGCCCTCCTTTTCCTGCCCCTCGCCCTCAGCATCGGTGTCACTGTTGATGTGCCGTGGGGCCAGGGGGCGTAGGGGAGGGAAATTCCCTGCAGCTGCCGTGCAGAGGTGAAGCGCCACAGCAGCCAGGCCACGAGTTCAGAGGTCACAGAGCCCTGGCCTCAACCCCAGCTCGAGCAGCTCCGGGCTCTGAGATCTTGCGCGAGTCCCAGCACCTCTCTGGCGTCTCTGCTCCTCCTCGAGTCCGAATCCATGAAATGGGCGCAGAGACGCCTTCTCACACTACCGTGGGCGAAAGTCCGGCACGAGGCCGAGGCGGGGAGGGGGCGGCGGCGGGAGCGCGTCCCGGGGGCAGGGAGCTGGGCGAGAGGGCCGGCGGCCCCACGCCCCGCGGGGCGCCAGGACCCTAGACGCCAGCGGGGCTGGTGGAGTTTAGGGCTCCACAAGGGCACTTCGGACCTCGGCGAGCGCCGCGCCCGGCTCCCTAGGCGCGGCCCCGTGGCCCTCCACAGCCTCACTTACCGGCCTCACGCACCCGGCAGTGCCGGTCCGTCAACACCGCCTGCTCGGCCACTGGTCACCCCTAGGGCGTCCGTGGAAACGCCGTCCGGCTGGAGCAACTTCCGGCCCCCGGCGCTCCGTCATTGGCTGTTCGCGCTGGGGGCGGTGATGAGTGTCCCTCCGATTGGCTGGCAGTCCTGACGTCACGGCGGAACGCGACTGGGCGGTGGATTGCTGGCCCGGCCGGCTCCGGGAGTTTACTGAGCGCTTCCGGTGCGTGTGGTGAGCCGCGGGCCCCGGGCGGGAGGGATCAGACAGCGCCCGAGCGCTCTCTGGGCGCGAGTCCTCACCGCCGATTGCCTCTTTCCCTTCCCTCCCGTTCCTCCGAGAGCGCCGTGCTTTGTACCGCCTTCTCGCTTACTGTTGACTGCGCCCTGACTCCTATTCACCCTTCAAAACCCATCGCTGGTGTATCTTGCTTGTACTCTTCATCAGCCTGTGGCCTTTGGGGCAGGATGCGTGCTTTGTTTAATTTGCGTCCATATCAGATCCAGCATAGGGCTTGACACAAAGTAGGCGATCAGGAAATGTTTGTAGGATAATATCCTATTCCTTTCATTTTTCCTGCACCTCCATCCACCAGCTTTAAGTCCCCAAATATTTCTAGACGTTTTTTTGGTTCACACGTATGTTTCTCCCTTTTGGTTTGTTTGACTTGTTTTTTTTTTTTTTTTTGAGACAGGGTCTCACTCTGAGGTTCAGGCTGGCCACGAACGCCCTGCAATCCTCCTGCCTCAGCCTCCGGAGTGCTGAGATCACTGGTGTGTGGCACCATGCCCTGTTTTCTCTCTTGGTTCAATCTTTGTCGGTTTTTTTTCTTTTTTTCTTTTTGGAGACAGGGTCTCACTTTGTAGTTCAGGCTGGCCCTGAGCTCACTATGGTACCCAGGCAGGCCGCTGCGAACTCAGCAATCCTCCTGTCTCTACCTCCCGAGTGCTGGGATGACGGGCGTGAGCCACCACGTCCGGCATTGTGGTATGCGGCGTTGGTTGTTGGTGGGCGTGTCTCCACGCCCAGCATTATATGTGGTTACCGGGGATCGAACTCAGGTCCTTGCGCTTGCGAGGCAGGCGCTGGAACCACTGAGCTAACCCTCCGGACCTCTTTGTCGTTTTTGCATGAAGGAAATTTCTTTCACCTTAGGAAACAAATGGCAAGCCCATCCTAAGTTGCTGCTGGCCTGGTCAGCTCCTGGGCTCTGCTTACCTCTCACATCGCGGGCTAGTTCGGTCTCCAGTCTCTCCTCGGACCTCTAGGGCTCTGCCTGCCTCAGCCTTCCTACTGAAGTGCAACCCCAGGGCCAGCTGCCCAGGAACTCTCCCGTTTGCTTTTCTCCTTTTGCTTCTCTACTGCCTGACGTCTCCTGCTTCCCTTCGGGGGTCCATGCTTCCCAGTGGTGTGGGTGTGTGTGCAGAGCATCAGCTACTATCTTGCTCCCTGTGCCTTCCTTGTGCTTATTGGGGGTGTGGCGAGTAGCCTGCGCTCCCCAATGTTTGTTGAGTAACAAAATATTTGCAGAACTGAGTACAGAAGGAATCCCACTCCCCACTCCCAGGCCTGGGTTCTGGCTTTTGTCAGGGAGCGGAGTCCTTTCCTGGGAGCGGCTGCTCTGGGTGGCAGGGAGGTGGGAGTTCATCCTCCGGCCTGTGTGCGGCCGCTGGCGATGGTTCCTTTCTGGCGGGAAGAAGCACGAGTGCGGCGGCCCCAGCGCGTCCGCCGGGGCCGGTCACAGGCGCGGTGCAGCCCTGTCCTGTCAGTTTGTGAGGATCCGTGTGCTGCTGCGGCTCCCTGCAGGGCTGGCTGGCTTTAGAGGAGTTTTCTTTTTCTTTTCTTTTGGTGGTACTGGGGATTGAACTTGGGCCCTTGTGCTTCCAAGGTAGGTGCGGTACCACTTGAGCTAAATCCCCAGCCCTTCTTTATTTTTTTTATTTTTTATTTTTTTGCTTTTTGAGACAGGGTCTCACTTTGTAGTTCAGGCTGGCCCTGAGCTCACTATGGTGCCCAGGCAAGCCGCCGCGAACTCAGCAATCCTCCTGTCTCTGCCTCCCGAGTGCTGGGATTACAGGCGTGAGCCGCCACGTCCAGCATTGTGGTATGTGGTATTGATTGTTGGTGGGCTGTCTCCACCCCCAGCATTATATGTGGTTACCGGGGATCGAACTCAGGACCTTGCGCTTGCAAGACAGGCGCCGGAACCACTGAGCTAACCCTCCAGCCCCTTTATTTTTTTTTTTTTTGAGACAGAGTCTCGCTTTGTAGTTGAGGCTGCCCCTGAGCTCACTGTGTAGCCCAGGCAAGCCTGGAACTCAGCCATCCTCCTGCCTCTGCCTCCCGAGTGCTGGGATGACAGGTGTGAGCCACCACGTCTGGCACTGTGGTGTGTGGTGTGTGGTACTGATTGCTGGTGGGCGTGAGTCACTGTGCCCTGTGTTGTATGTGCTTACCTGGGATCGAACCAGGGACATTGTGCTTGCTAGGCAGGAGCCGGAATCACTGAGCCAAATCTTTGGCCCCAGGAGGATTTTTCCTTCTAATTAAATTTTTTTTTTTTTTTGTGAGACAGAGTCTCACTATGTAGTTGAGTCTGGCCTGGCCTTGGGCACACTGTGGAGCCCAGGCTGGCCTCGAGCTGACAGTGATCCTCCTGTCTCATCCTCCTGAGAGCTAGGAGGCCAGGAGTGCCTCACCTTGCTGGGCTTTAATTGTGATATTTATTAGTACATGTTCGAGGTGCAAATTAGCCAGATTCCTTTGGTTCTTCTTCTGTGCTGGGCCCAGGCTCAGGACCCTGAGCCACTGCCTGCGTCCCTGGCCTCATTCCTTACACACAGTTGGTCCCTGTGTCACGGGACATATCTGTGGGCCTCCTAATAATACAAGGTAAATACCGTGATTCCCAAACTGCTAGGTGTCAATATGCTGAGTTTATGTCTCTAAAATCGAACAATGAATTCTAGGAACAACACACGTTAAGAGGAGAAAATATTTGTAGTGTAAGAGAGACAGAAAGAGGTCCGAAAAGTGGATTATCTGAAGATGCTGCTTTCTGAGGGAGTTTTATAGAATAAGGCCACGAGGTGAGGTGGGTTCAAGGTGGGACCAAACTATAGTCACCCAGTAATGTCTCAAATGTAGTCTCTTCGATACTATTCATCCAGTGAACAGGGAATAGCAGGGTGGGTGTGCCGCAGGAGGAAACCAGGGTCATCCGATAAGATTGGAGCCGGGTGGGGAGAGAGCTGAGTGGCACAGCGGCTGCCTGGCGACATGAAGTCTCTGAGTTCAGTTCAGTACCAAAAAGAAAGTTTCAATAAGATTACAACTATTCACTTAGGTAACATCGATTAAATGCGGATCTGATGGGAGCTGGTCACCCTGCAAGCTTCACGGAAGGGCGGGGCTTCCTGGCAGGGTGGGTCTGGGCCCCGCCGCCTGGAGTGATGGGTAAGGGGTCATCCCCACCCAGAATCGAGGCCTGTTTGCTCCGTCAGTCACGTCCGCCCTCCCTGGGGAGGTGCTGGGTGGAGCCGACTTCCTTTGATTTGAAGCCTGGCTTCAAGGAATGCACCTCCAGGCCCAGTTGTGCTGCCTTCTTATCTCCTCGCTGTCTCTTCTGGCCCATCTCTCTGACAGCCTGGAATATTTTAACGGACTTAGCTGTTTGTAATGCTTGTACAGAGCACATCTCTATTCTTTGTATCCCTCCCCCTCCCTTCTGTCCCCTGCCCGCCTCTCCCTCCCTTTCCCTTTTGTGGAAGATCCGTCTTGCGGCTTCCCGGTCCATCCACGAGTTTTACTTAGGCAATGGCTTTGTCTCTGTGCGCTGTGCCTTGCTGGGTCCCTGCGGGAGCTGAGGGCAGACGCCGACCGGGAGCGACCCCGCCCCGTCGCCCTCCCGGGTTCCTAGGGTGTAGGACACTGGCCCTGCCTGGTCAAACCCATCTGCTCCACTGCGCCCTCTGCTGGCCAGATGCATCCAGAATCCTTTCACCGGTGCTGGCCCGGCGGCCCTGCGTCCTTGTCTCCACTGCGCGCTCTGCTGGCCAGATGCGCCCAGCGTCCTTGTTTCAGCTGTGCTGGCCCCGCGGCCCTGCGTCCTTGTCTCCGCTGCGCCCTCTGCTGGCCAGATGCGTCCAGCGTCCTTGTATGGCACTTTCTCCTAGTGTTCAACTCCAGGCCCAAATTCTTACTGGGAACTAATTAGTAATCCAGTTTCCAGCCCACACTGGTTCGTGTTGGCGAGCAGCTGTTTGCCTCATTATTGCTAAGGGACAGCGGTGCAAGCTCCCTTTAGTCATCTCTCCGTGTGGACGTCTGCATCTGCAGTGCATGCTAGCAGGGAGATCTGAGGCAGCTCTGGCGCTGGTGTGGGAGCAGAGTAGGTTTAAGGTTGTTGCCACGTTGCTGACACTGACCTTCTGCGGGCATCTTCATGTCCCATGACTGTCCACGTGTGTGTCTCCTCCTGATCCCTCTCCTTTTTGGTGCTGGAGATTCAGCCCAGGCTTTGGGCCTGGTAGGTAGGTGCCATACCACAAAGCTGTATCATCTGCCCTTTAAAAATGTGTATTTATTTTTTTGAGACAGGGTCTCGCTTTGTAGTTCAGGCTGGCCCTGAGCTCACTATGTAAGTCCAGGCAAGTCTCGAACTCAGCAATCCTCCTGTCTTTGCCTCCCGAGTGCTGGGACGACAGGCATGAGCCACCACACCCGGCATGTATTTATTTTTTTGAGACAGGGTCTTGCTTTGTAGTTCAGGCTGGCCCTGAGCTCACTGTGTAGCCCAGGCTAGCCTTGAACTCACAGGAATCCTCCTGCCTCTGCCTCCTAAGCACTGGGATTACAGGTGTGAGCCACACCTGTGATATGGGTCAAACTCAGGAATTTGCATTTGGGAGGCAGAGCAGGAACCACTGAGCTAAATCCTCAGCCCTAAAAAAAAAAAAAAAAGAAAAAAGAAAAGCTTTTTTAAATCCTGGGGTGGTGTCACACACCTATAATCCCAGCATTTGGGAGGTTGAGGCAGGAGGATCACTGTGATTTGGAGACCAGTCTGGGCTACAAGTGAGACCCCGCCTCAAAAAATAACATTTTAAAATTTTAATAAACCTGGCATAAGACAGGCTTAATGGTGTGTGCTTGTGGTCCTGGTATGTGGGAGGCAGAGGCAGGAGAATTGCTGCAAGTTCAGGACCAGGCTACACAGTGAGTTCATCTTGTCTCAAAAAAAAAGAAAAAATTTATTTTGAGATAGGATCTTGCTGATTTGTTTGGCTAATTTGCAAGCCTTCAGCCTTATTTTCTGGAATAACTGGGATAACAGGTGTATGCTACCAAACTTGGCTAGCTGGATCATCTTTCATGTCCGTCAGTAAAAATATTCATTTTTTAATGTAGGCCTTATATTTTTTAAGATTTGTTGTCAGGGGCCAGACAGTTAGCTCAGTGGTTCTGACGCCTGCCTCGCAAGCACAAGGTCCTGAGTTGATCCCTGGTAACCACATATAGTGCTGGGTGTGGAGACTCATGCCCACCAGCAATCAATACCACATACCACAGTGCTGGGCATGGTGGCTCACCCCTGTCATCCCAGCACTCGGGAGGCAGAGACAGGAGGATTGCTGAATTCGAGGCTTGCTTGGACTTACATAGTGAGCTCAGGGCCTGCCTGAACTACAAAGCGAGACCCTGTCTCAAAAAAAAAAAGATTTGTTGTCAGGTGTTCTATAATCTTCATTTTAAAAATTATGTCATCTGATTATCCTTGGTATACAGCAAAATATTTTTAAAATTATTCAATTTTTAAAGGTATTATGAAATGTTTAAACTAGGGTAAATGCAACTATCTCCTCAAATATTTATGTCTTTATGTTAAAAACATTTAAAATTCTTTTAGTTTTTGAAAAAAACTAGAGATTTAGTTCAGTGATTCAGACACCTACCTAGCAAGAGTGAGTCCTGAGTTGCTCCAGTACCCACAACAATACCGGGCGTGGTGACTCACATCCACCAGCCATCAGTACCACATACCACAGTGCTAGGCGTGTGGCTCACGCCTGTCACCCCAGCACTGGGGAGGCAGAGGCAGGAGGACTGCTGAGTTCGAGGCTTGCCTGGGCTACATAGTGAGCTCAGGGCCACCCTGAATGAACTACAGAGCGAGACCCTGTCTCAAAAAGAAGAATGGCCAGAGTCCCTATATTTTTCTTTTAAAATTTCTTTTTCTAATCCAGGAGTTGTGGCACATGCCTATAATCCCAGCACTGGGGAGGCAGAGGCAGGAGGACTGCTGACTTTGAGGTTTGCCTGGGCTACACAGTGAGCTCAGGGCCAGCCTGAACTACAAAGCAAGACCCTGTCTCAAAAAAAAAAAAAAAGGCCTTTTCAGCTGGTACCGCCATCTTGTAGTAATTTGCCAAAATGATGAACACAAAGGGAAAGAGGAGGGAAACCCGGTATATGTTTTCTAGGCCTTTTAGAAAACACGGGGTTGTTCCTTTGGCCACATACATGCGAGTCTACAAAAACGATGATATTGTAGACATCAAGGGAATGGGTACTGCTCAAAAAGGAATGCCACAGCAATGTTACCATGGCAAAACCAGGAGAGTCTACAGTGTTAGCTAATGTGCATTTGGCACTGTTGTAAACAAGCAAGTTAAGGGCAAGATGCTTGCCCAGAGGACTAATGTGCACATTGAGCATATTCAACACCCAAAGAGTCGAGATAGCTTCCTGAAACATGTCAAGGAAAATGATCAAAAGAAGGAAGGAAGCCATAGAGAGAGAGGTTCCTGGGTTCGGCTGGAGCGCCAGCCTGCCCGCCCAGAGGAGCGCACCGTGTGACGACCAGTGGGAAGGAGCCCGAGTTGTAGGAACCTGTTCCCTGTGAATTCACAGCCCAAGCTGGGGGTGCAGCCCCCCATGCAGCACCTGATTAGCGGCCAAGTGTCCTAGGCCCTACTTAAAAATAAAAAATCGTCCTGCGTTGTAAGGATGGTTTTTGTTAAATTGAATAGGTATGCGGTGCCTTTTCCTGCCAAAAACAAGTATTTGGAGCAGATTCTTACTGTACCTAGTTTCAGGTCTTAACTCTTCAGTGTTTTTCTTGGTGAACGATGTGCCGTATTGTGAAGATACACACTTAAACGACCACATATTTATGAAGTATTTATATTGCATAAACCTCTAAATCCCCATGGGCAAAAGAAGTATCAAAATAAATGGGAGTCAGTACATGCATTTCAGTTAAATAAATTGTTTTTACGCAAAACAACAACAACAACAACAACAACAAAAACTCCCCATTTGGTGGTACTGAAAATTTATCCCAGAATCTGTACTGAGCTACATCCATAGCCTATTTTTTTTTTTCTGAGATAGGATCTTGCTCTGTAACCCAGGCTGGCCTTAAACTTGCTGTAACCCTCCTGCCTCAGCCTCCTCGGTGCTGGGTTACAGGTGTGTGCCACCAGGCTGAGCATCAGCCCATTTAATTGTTTATTTAGCATCTGGCTAACCTGCTAAATTGGGCATTTCGAGAGTGTTGGGCTTGGGGGCATGAGGCACCACACCCTGTAAAAAGCCCTTAATTTGTATGTTTGTAAAAAATTCTGAAGTATTGGGTTGCTGTTTATGCCCCCCCCTCCCCGCAGAACTGTGATTAAACACAGGGACTCTACCACGGAACTATTTTATTTTGAGACAAGGTGTCATTAAGATGTCCAGGCTGGCCTCGGATTTGCAATCCTCCTGCCTCAGCCTCCAGAATGCTAGGATTAGTGTCCACCACCCTGCTCTGCGCATTTTCTGACTCTTGGCTTTTCTCGGACCCAGGTTCCCCGAGGAAGGCTGCAGGACCCATGTGCTCCATGGCCTCGCTGGTGGCTTACGATGATTCCGATTCTGACTCCGACTCCGAGGCGCGGGCCGAGCCTGGCGGAGGCGGCCACTCAGCTCCCCGCGTGCCCGAGGCTCCTGGAACAGGCGCCGCCCCAGCCTCACCCGAGGGCCCCACGGACCCCGACCCCGGGCAGCGCCGCCTCCCGCGGGCCCCACTGTGGGGCCGCGAGCCCGGCTGCGCCCCCAGCCCGAGGCTGCGCTGGTCCGAGGAACCCGCGGCCCCGGCCCCCGCCTGGGCGCCCGCCCGGGCCGCCTCCCCTTTGTGGGCCTGCGTCGCCCGGGCCCGGCCCGCCGCCCCGCCCGCCGTCCCCGTCCCCCGGAAGCAGCTCTGCGCGCCCCGGGCCGAGGCCGCAGCCAGAGCCGCCGGCGGCCCGCAGAGCCTGGGCGCCGAGGCCTGCGTGGTGCCCTACACCCCGAGGAGGCTGCGGCAGCCGCAGGCCCTGGCCCCGGAGCCCGCGGGGCCCCCGGCGGGCAGCGCCCCGGCCCCGCTCTGCCTGAACCCCGGCACGTCCGAGTCCATCCGGCCGCACCTGAACAGCCCGCGCAGGGAGACCCGCGTGCCCAGGACGCTGCGGAGCCACCTGCGGGGCCACGAGGGCCCCGTGAACGGCATTCAGTGGTGCCCGGTGCCGGCCTGCAGCCAGCTGCTCCTGTCGGCCTCCATGGACAAGACCTTCAAGGTAGGCGACCTGGCACCCCAGAGGGTCCCGGCAGCTGCAGGATCCCCGGCCACGATCCACCCAGCCCCTTTCCCCGCAGCGGCTTGTCGTGGTCACCGATGCAGTAAATGGTGGTACAGCCGGATGACGGTCTTATTTCATAATCACGTGATGGTTATTGTTTTTGGTTTTTGGAGACAGGTTCTTGTGGTGCTGTTCAGGCTGGCCTTGCACTCACGATGTGGCCCAGGGTAGCTTTGAACTCGGAGGGATCCTCCTGCATCAGCCTGCAGTGTTCTGGGAGGACAGGCGCGGGCACCATGGCTGGCGATGAGGCTCTCTCATGTTTTGTCCTCTGATTGTCCCGTGACTGGCTTCGCTGGTTCCCTCCCGCAGTCAGCGGTGTCGTTTCTGCTCTCACGTGGCCGTGCGCAGGCGGCGTCCCGTGCCGGGGTTGCGCTCCTCTGCCCTCCCGATGCCTCCCTGGCCCTCCGGGCCGGAGGGCTGGGCTCAGCACCCTGCTCAGTGAGCGTTGGGCTGGGTCCCACCTGCTCGCCGGCTCCTCGGCAGGCCGGGCTGGGCCTTCCCCGAGGCCTCGTCTCAAAGTCAGCGCGGGCAGCATGTGCGCTTGCCTGGCGTGAGGCTCTGTCCACAGTACAAGCAAAACACGCTAGAAACGGAAGAACGGGTCTCGTCTCCACGCGCTGCTGCCCGAGTGTGCTCTGCCCGTCTTCTGAGCTTTGTGCGTCCCCGTCAGGGCCGGGAGCTCAGCAGGAGGTTCCGACGATCTGTCTTGGGGCAGAAAACAGGAGCACTGCTCAACCGAATCCGACACAGTGGAATCTGACGTTTGTTTTCAGGAAACGCAGCGTTAGGGGAGGCGCAGGGGTGTGCACCTGTGACCCCAGCACCCTGGGAGGCTGAGGCAGGAGGGTCGAAACTCTGAGCCCACCCTGGGGAAGCTAGTGAGACCCTGTCTCAAACACTTGCAAAGGGAAAGGCAGTTTCCATGCTGTAGTTTCCTGTGGCTTGTGACAGTGGCCAGGAGATAAGCACGAGGGTGGTCAGAACAGCTCAGCTCTGGAGGACAGAGAAGCCACCCGGGAGGCGGATACCAGTGTGTGTCGAGTGGCTCCGGACCGGCTTCACGCAGCTCGGCAGTGTGGCCGTCCCAGCTGGCGTGTCTCCCGTCAGAGCCTCGTGGCCTGTGTCCTGGGCCCGGCGGTGCCTGGCCGAGTCCTCCCTCCCTTCCTCGAGGCCTTTGATCTTGGGGCTAAAAGCAGACTTTCTCCGTGGGAGGAGACGGAAGCTCAGCTCCGCCTGGAGGGGACCCGAGGGGGCAGCCTCAGCGTCAGCTGCCTGGGCCTCTGTTCTGTCCCCCCGAGGGCGCTGGGTCCGCTCTGCCCGCAGCCCGTGCCCCTGCTGGCACGCAGGTCTCCTATCCTGGGCACCCAGCGGTGCAGCCTTTTCTTTCTGTAACTGACTTCTCCGCTCCATGCCCACAGGATGGTGATCACACGCCTGGTGAGGAGTGGGCGCACAGGCAAAACGCGCCTCGGTTCTTTTCATGTCCCTCCCTCCCGCCTTTTCCCTCCTCTCATCTCCTGGTCCCCTGCCCTTTTGCAAAAATCTCTCTCCCTCTTTCCCGTCGCCTGGCCTTTATTGTGCTGTGCTGTGTTTGGGTTTCTCAGGAGGAAGCCCAGCATTATTTAAGCCTGTGTGGCTTGTTTCGTTTAACTGTGGTTTCAGGTTGCGCCCGTTTTCCTACAGATGACTCAGGCTTATCCTTCTTCATAGCAGAGCAGTGCTCCACTGTGTGAGCACCCTGTTTTCTTTATCCGTCCATCTGCTGATGGACATACAGGGCGCTCCCAAGATCTAGCTAGTCTGAGTCATGCCGCTATAAACACAGGTGTTCATGGGTCACTGTGGTATAATGTCTTTTAACTTCTTTGGGAAAATCCCTAGAAAAAGAATAGCTGGCTCAAGTGGAGTTTCTCCTTTCATTTTTTTTTTTTTGTATCAGGAACCTAACTCAGGGCCTCTACTTGCAAGGCAGGCCCTGGAATCACCGAGCCACATCCCCAGTTAATGCAGACTCCTTTTTTTTTTCTTTTTGGTACTGGGGATCAAACTCAGGACCTTGGGCTTGCCAGCTAGACACACAGCCGCGGAGCTAAGTCCCCAGCTTGTTTGAATTTTTTTTTTTCCCCAGTACCAGGAGTCAAACTCTGGCTTTGTGGCTCCAAAGTAGGCACGGTGCCACTTCAGCTAAAAAGACAGCCCTTGTTTGAATTTTTTGAGGACGCTCACACTGATTCCCATAGCGGTTGGACTGGTTTACAACCCCATGAGCAGTGCAAGAGGGTCTTTCCCCCAGCCTCGCCAGCGTGTGTTATTATTTGATTTCTCCCTAATGGTTCCCCTTCTGGGGCGAGCTGGGACCCCCTGATTTGCTTTTCTATAATGCCCAGTGAAACCGAGCATTTCTCCACGTATTTATTGGCCACTTGTGCTGCTACTTCTGAGAAGTGGTCTCATCATTTCTGTCACTGTGTTTTGGTTGGGTCTTGTGTTCTGGGGGGGAGTGCCTCTCTTTTTAGATTTTGTATGTTCTAGATAGGGGTCTTCTGCCCGAAGGTTTGTAGCCTGCAAAACCTTCCTATTTTGTGGGCTGTCGCCTTACTCTGGTGGTTCCCTGTCTGTGCAGAGCCTTTTAATTTGCTGTAATCCCATGTGATCCTTGGTGTGGCGTTCTGTGCATTTGGGGTCCTCTGAGAAAGTTCCCCCAGCTCAGGACCCCGGCTGGTCCCTGTTCATCTCCCTGGCTGGCCGTCTGCCCTCTCACCCTCACGTGGCCAGCAGGGGGCAGACGCGGACTTGTGCGGGAGGTGGCTGTAGTGCGCGGGCCGGCCAGCCGAGGGCGCTGTCGCCTCCTCCGACCGCGACTCGGGGTCGCGGGGGGGGGGGGGTCCTGGGCGCCTGGCGCTCAGCACTGCCCCCTGCAGGCGAGGCCTCAGCCGGCCCTGGTGGCTCTGTGCGCCGCGCTCTCTGCCTGCCAGGGTGGAGCCGCCGGCCACCCGGCTCCCTTTGGCTCTGGAAATGAGGCTCCCCAAGCGGAAGGACCCCGCGGCTGGCTCGGGGCCCAGAGTGCTCTGCTGGCGGGTGTGGCAGAGAGGGCTGAGCCGGCAGGGGGCGCAGACAGCCCATGCGACGTCCGAGACTGGGCTCGGGCCGGAAGGGTAGTGGCCTTGCCTACCCTGTCCAGTCTCGGGGGGCACCTGGGGTTGCGCTGGAGGTGACCCGTGGGCAGAGCATGTCTGTCACCGTGGGGTGGCCGGGGCCCCGGACCCCTTCGTGGAGTCGTGGAAATAAAGGCTGCGTGAGTCATGGGCCGGGTGCAAGCTGCAGTCCTCCTCGCTGTGAGGGGCCGCGTTTCCAGTGCCCGGATTCTTTGTCAGGTAGGTTTGGGGCAACTTGGATCGCCAGAGTCCAGTTTGGAGCCTTCCCTGGAATTTTTTTTTTCTTTTTTTGAGGCAGGGTTTTGATATTCAGGCTGGCCTTAAATTCAAGGTGATCTTCCTGCCTCAGCCTCCTGTACAGCATTCCCACTGTATTTGCGAAACAGAGATAATGATGCACAATTTACTTGGTTTTTGTGAACAAACAAACGTGGGTTTCCCGGGCAGTGCCAGGCGTGTGGCTGGCACCCGCTGTCTGCCCCCTTCCCACCTCAAAGTCGAGCCCCTTACCACGGAGCAGCAGCTAGACTCCGTGCTTCCCGAGTAGGGGAACCATGCCAAGCCCGTTTTTATATCCTCCATCGCACCTGGCACAACATTTCCTACACGTTAAATGATCAATAAAGAATTAAAAACATTTTCTGGATCTTGTTGCTGGCTTCGGGAAGGGCTTGCGTTGGGGCTGCATAGCTCCCGCCTGCCACTTGAGGGCACTGTGGGTCTTCGCTCCAGCGGCTCCCTGAGTTTCTAGAAGGTGGAAGAATCTCTGATTCAAGGTAACATTTACCGAGAGATGATTTCTCTTGTGATCAGGAGAAAAACAACACAAACCACCTGATTAATCTACAGAACATGGAGTGCCAGTTCCCTCCTCTCCTGAAGGGTGGCCTTGGAATTCATAAATTTCAATTGGGCACAATGCAGTGGAAAGATATTTATTTTAATACGTTCTAAATGTTCTGTGAGCTGTAAAATATGCTTATATTAGTTTTGAAAAATTTACAGCCCGAGCAATTAAGTCAAACAAAACAATGACTCATCGTTCCGCCCCAGGGCTCGCTCTCCAGCCCCTGCTGAGACCCTCTCACCCACCCCTGGCGAGTCTGCAGCCAGAGCCGCCTTTTGCCTAAACACAGCCCGCCCTCCTGCTGGTCCTGTGCCAGGCCTGGGAGGGGGCGCCCGGCGACAGCACCTGCACCTCGGACAGATACAGGGGCATTCAGTCCAGCAAAGCGGTGTGCTTTGTGGAACGATTTGCTCCAGAGGTTGTTTTTTAATAAGTTTCCTGAAAGTACTCTTATTTGTTTATTTTCATTTTGTGAGGTGCTGGCTGTGTAGTTCATCCCGGCCACTATGCTCTCTCTGTGTACCCCAGCCTGGCCTCGACCTTGCCTCGACCCTCCTGTCTCAGCCTCCTGAGGGCTGGGATCAGGTGAGCGGGAAGACCGGCTCCCTTAAAGAACTTCAGTTTCGATCGGGAACGTAACAGATGCTTACTGTAAAAACCTTTGAATGGAAGAAAAATGAGGGAGGAAGGGAGGGCGGGCGCTGGGCCTGGAGCCCTGGCCCTTGTGGGGGGAGGTTTTCCAGCTTAGTAAGAACTCTGGGGGCTGAGCAAACACCTGCCCAGCGTGTGCGAGGCTGTGGGTTCCGTGCCTGGCCCTGGAAACACAAAACATGCACTAAAAAGCAGAGCGTGTTCCCCAAACATATTTTGGTGGTTGCCTCACATCCTGGCTCTGTCTTTTCACGTCGTGGCTGGGAATTCACCACTGTGGATTCTGCAGTGACCGCGGCGGCTCACGGAGCAGTGGTGTTCGCCCGCGGGGCAGCGGCCGGCAGACGCGCACTTGGCACTTGGCCCGAGGCGCCCGGTGCGCTGGGGGGAGAGTCCATCCGGCCCAGGCCGGCCCGGCCGCTTCCCCGGCACGCGCCCCGGAGAGTCGAGCTGCCAGGAAGCCCAGGGCACGCTCGCGGTATTTGTGGGCGGGGATGCGGAGGCACAGAGGTGTGAAGGGGTGTGAACGTGGTGGCAGACGGAGCCCTGACCCTGAGGTCGGGAGAAGCTGCCTGGCCCGCATTTAGGGCCTTGTTTCTGGCCGGACCGCGCCCAGGCGCCATCGTGAGTGGTGCTGTTGGTGGCCCGTTTCCCTCGGATTCGTGGGCCCAGAGCCACGGGGAGGCTCAGTTCGGTTCTGAAAGAAGAATTCTGGATGGGTTTGACGAAGTGAGCTGGAGAAAGGCCGTGGCGCCTTGTGCAGACGCCTGGCCGCGGCTCCGAGCACAGGGCGCAGGAGGGAGGCCGCCGTGGGCCTCGGTAGCGGGACGTTGAACGGTGCATCCGGGCAGCTAGGTGCGCGAACGAGTGGGGGCGCGCGGCGGGCGGGGCGAGAAGCCCGTGTCCGGCTGGGACCCCCGACCAGCCCCGGAGAGAGAGCCACCTGCCCGGTGCTCAGGCCCGCCCCGTGCCAACCCCTCCCCACGCGAGGCTGAGCTGCGGAGCGCTGCCCGCTTCTCCCCGGCGGCGCAGGGTCCGGGACCCCCTCCGCTCCTGCCTGCGCCCCGCGCCCGGCGCCAGCGGGAGATGGGAGGCGCAGGGAGCAGCCCTCGGCGCGTCATTAAGGGAAGAATGGAGCAATTTGGAAAAATGCTTTTAATGTAATTGGAAAATGCAGATTGTGAAATTGGCACATTTAGAAGTTAGACAGTCTAGCACATTATTTCGTGCTGCTTTTAAAACTTGGACCGGAAGACCTAATGGAGCCCGCTTGTGCCCAGCGATGGCAGGCAGCGAGCGTCCTTCCTCTCCGGAAAATACATTGTTTTAGATTTAATTTGTTTTATCACTAAAGTGGTAAAGTTTTAGGAAAAAAATGCAAGAAAATGGCAGAAGCGGAAGGAGGATTTTGCGCTCCTCCCCGGGGCATAGCGGCCTGGCACGTGCCCAGCCTTCCCCGCAGCCCCCACCCGTGCGTCACCCCGACCGGGCTCACACCGCGCTTCCCAGGTCAGGAGGGCCCTCTGCCCTGAGGCGCCAGCGTTTCTCCCGGAGAGGAGCAGCGGGAGTCGGCCTTTGTCCGCCGTCCCAGACCTGGCCCTGGGCCTCGCTCCTCCTGCAGCCTCTGAGGCTCCGCCCAGAGCCCAGGTGCTGGGCGCCTCGCGGGGAGGGCCCCCCGGGCTTTCTCACTCCCCTTTCATTCCCCTCAGCCCGCTTCGTTTGCTGCGTGTGACGTGTGACACTTCCGTCTCTTGTGGGAGGTGGCCCCGCAGTGCTCTTCATGTCCCGGCCCCTCCCCCCACCCCTTAGTCCCTTCCCATTTGCAAAGCCTGTGTCTCCCTGTTTCTATTGTCTGCCTTTAATTTTGCTCTTTGTATTTTGGGTTTCTCACCCAAGAGAAACCATGGCATATTTAAGCTTGCATGTCTGGTTTATTTCATGTAATGTTATGGTCTCAA
Organism: Thryonomys swinderianus; assembly: GCA_004025085.1. NCBI lineage: Eukaryota > Metazoa > Chordata > Mammalia > Rodentia > Thryonomyidae > Thryonomys > Thryonomys swinderianus. The sequence continues at coordinate 57,138 of PVIC010005403.1, forward strand.
GGTGCTTCTGTTTTCCTAGAAAAGACTGTTTGTCCTTCTTTATGGCAGAGTAATATTCCACTGGATTTAAATACCACACTTCCATTATCCATTCATCTGTTGATGGGCGTAGTTTTGGGAACCAGAATCAAAGGACCCGTTGCTGTGCTGTGTGCTTGCTTGGGCCTGGGCCCGCCTCTCCGGTGTGCCCCGGGGCAGGGTCAGCACAGCGCTGTGCCTGGCTTCTCAGCCTTCAGTTTCCTCGGAGCTCTGGATATACCTGCACTGAGTTACAGGTTGCTTAGGTTTTCTCTTATTTTCTTTCTGTTTTTTGTTTTTTGTTTTAATTTTTTTTTTTTTTTTTGAGACAGGGTCTCGCTTTGCAGTTCAGGCTGGCCCTCAGCTTACTATGTAGTAGCCCAGGCAAGCCTTGAACTCAGCAATCCTCCCGCCTCTGCCTCCTGAGTGCTGGGATGACAGGCGTGAGCCACCACACCTGGCTCTGTGGTATGTGGTACTGATTGCTGGTGGGCGTGAGTCACCACACCCGGCATTGTATGTGGTTACCGAACTCAGGACCTTGCGCTTGCGAGGCAGGCTCAGGAACCACTGAGCTAAATCACCGGCTTTTCTCTTTCTGTTTTATTTTTCTGTGATATTTTCTCTTGCCTTATATTTCAATATTTTCCCAGATTTTGCACTTTTGACATCATACTTAAAATTTTTAATAAAATTTCTCCTTGGGACGGAGGTTTACACCGTCCTATCTGCACATCCCCAGGGCCGTCACTTCCTTCCTGGACGTTCCTTTCTGGAAATGGAGCGTAACGTTCCCAGGTTTACTGTGAGCCCTTTCCCAGCTGTCTGGGCTTTGGAAGTTTCCCGGGTTTGCTGAAGGACTGGTCTCCC
>PVIC010005404.1:0-58135 GCA_004025085.1 Thryonomys swinderianus
CACACACACACACACACACACACACACACACACACACACGGGACACGCGGGAAGCAGCTTGCTCACAGCCCTCTCCTGTGTCTGTTCACTTTGTCGGGCCCTTTCCAGTGCCTTCAAATAGATTTTTGAAAATATTCTGCTCTGAGTTGACAATTTCCACCTGTGGAGACCTAGTCTGGTCCATGGTCTGCTGGGACTCGAACCCGACCTGACTGCTTGTCCCCAAGGCCTCCTCCCAGCCCAGAGAAAGTGGCTTCTCTGCCACCTGCGCCTCTTGCCTACTGTCCGCAGGAGCCAGTGATGGACAAGGGTGAGACGAAAGGGCAGAGGAAATGCCAAGTGGCAAGGCGGCACTTCTGACCACAGGAAAGAATGGGGAAGAACGGGGCCTCTCTTAAACTGCTGCTGGAGGTGCACACGGGTACCCCACTTGCAGCACCCACTTGCCAAGCATCCCTGCCCCCGAACTGTCCAGAGCAACGATCTCGGTAATAGTAAACAAAATCCGGGAGCAACCCGGGTGCCCAGCCAGGTCCACTGGGTGCCTGTGCGCGATGGACTATTAGACGGCGGCGCGCACCCAGCCACTGCTAGCGCGCCCCGGGAAGCGCGTCTCTCAAGGGTGCACACGGCGTGCTACTCTGTTTTACAAAGCAAAAACAACCAGCACTAAACGAAACATGGTTTTAGCGACTGAAGCTCGGACAGAAAAAGAGTCAGGCCTGGAGCAAGTATGACAGGGCATAGGGCCTCAGGACTAGGCGCAGTCTCCAGCGGACTCTCAGGGAGGAGAGGTCCGAGCTGGAGACCAGCTGCGAACAGAAACGCAGGCAGCCAGCTACGGCCCAGGGCGCAGCGAAGCCTCTGTGGACGGAAGAGGCCATCGCTCTCTGTCCTAGTTATGAAACAGAACGCCCAGCACCCAGAAGAGAGGTTCATTTAGCCCACAGTGCACAGAGGTTCCAAGGCAGGGCGCTGCACAGCAGAGGAGCCACAGTTCATGGCACAAGACGAGGGGCAGCAAAGGCAGCGAGCGGCCATCGCCAGCAGCGGTGACTCTCTGTCCCCTCTGTTCCGTCCACTCCCAGGGACTGGGCCTCAATCCCAGCATCACACACTCCACAGTCAGCCGGCCCCAAAAGCCCCACTATGCGCACAGGAGAGACATCCCCACGCGCCCTAACGCTTCCTGACGCTGAGCCAAAGGTGAGGCTGATTCTTGTTTCCTTCTGCACCGGTGCGTGGCCTCACCCTGGGGCCCCGTGAGGGACTCACGGCCTCCAGCAGGCGTGTGGCCTGCGCAGGATCCCGCTCTACACAGAACGCGGCTCCGAGTCCTGAACAAATCCACATCACCTAAGCTCAACACAGACTCGGGGCTGAGGAGCCACACCGCCCTCTCTCCTCTGCCCCAACCCGAGTATGTCTCCAGCGTCCGGGCCGCGGGCACAGCTCCGTGCTGCGAACACTGAGAATGTACGAGGGAGGACAAAAACTGCAGCGATGCCGCCAGGCAACCGCGTGGCCCGGCCAACGCCTCTCAGCCACGCGCTCCCCCAGCTCCAGGCTCAGTACCATTGATAACGCTGTTTGCCATGGTCTAGCCGACTTCCCCAGGGAAAGGGGAAGGGAAAAAGAAATCATAAATATTTATCACTGCCTTAGAAAGCAGAAACATCTGCTAAAACCTGAGCAGCGTCTTTCTGCTTCAGCTTAGGGTGTAGGGCTTCCAGGAGGGCCACACATTCTCCCTTTGCCCTGATATATCAAATCACGGGCACAGTGTAAGGGAGCGGGAGACAGGGCCCAGGGCCACGCTGAATCGGCAAAGTGCCACCTGAGTTGCCAGTGACCGCGAGAAACAAAGGCCAGTGGCAGCACCCAGAGGTGAAAGCTCTCCGGAGGGAAGTTCCTGTTCCGCACGGTCACGCAGTCAATGGCCTTTGGCACTGGGCAGGGTCAACTGCTCAGCCTCTACCAGCAGGGCCCCCGAGTCCCCTGAAAAGCCGCTCAGTCTGTGTGCAGGCTGACTGGGGCGTGGGGCGCTCTAGTCACCAGTGGACTCATCTGCTGACGAGTTCGTAACTGAATGCGCTGTTAGGGGGTGGGGCCTGGTGGAGGGGTCCGTGGGGGTGACTGAGGAAAGTGTGTTCTCGTCGTCCCTGGCTCCTCCCTTCTCTCTTTGCTTCCCGGCCCCTGTGGGATGAGGCCTCTGTGGTCGCCTTCCTGCCTGGAAGCCAGCGGCCCTGGACAGAACGCATCACCCAGCATAAGCTCTTCCTTTACGTTGTCCCAGCAACGAGATGTCTGCCCCACTGGTGGCGCCTGATGTGGCCCGGGGCCTTCTCTGCAGTGACTCAGGTCTTCTCTTCTCACTCAGCGCAGGGCTCTGAGAGAACGAACACGCGGGTCGCTAAGAAGGGCCAGCGCTGCTCTGGGGTCAGGCGCATCTCCTGCTTCGGGTGTCCCGGTGGACTCCAGGTGCATGCTGGCGCGGAGGCGCGGACACACCGTCCCCACTGGAGCGCACAGCCATGGCGAGGGACCGGCCCAGCCGCACACGCCCTGCTTCAGAGGAACTGAGACACAGCAGTAGGCAGAGCTTCCAGGCGCTGGGCCAGACAGGCACTCCTCTGACTCATTTTCAATTAAAATGATTTCATCTTTGCTAGAGCATTCATTTGGAAGGTTTCTTTTCTTTTGCTTTTTTCTAGACAGGGTCTTGCTTAGTAGTTCAGGCTGGCTCTGAGCTCACTACGTAGCCCAGGCAAGCCTCGAACTCAGCAATCCTCCTGCCTCTGCCTCCCAAGTGCTGGGATGACAGGCGTGAGCCACCACGCCCGGCACTGTGGTATGTGGTACTGGTTGCTGGTGGGTGTGTGTCACCACGCCCTGTATTACCCTATGCAGTTATCGGGGATCCAACCAGGGACCTTGTGCTTGCCAGGTAGGTGCTGGAACCATTGAGCTAAATCTCCGGCCCTGGAAGCTTTTTTTTTTTTAAGCAAAACAGTCTATCAAAATTTCTAAACACAGAGCTAAGGCTGTAGTTCAGTGACAAGAGTGTGTGCCTAGCATCCACAAGGCCCTGGGTTCAATCCCCAGCATCTGAAAAACAAATCAAATAACCAAACAAACAAGATATCTGAAATTAGTGTCACTTTAGGCGATTAGTCAAATACCTTAACAGCCTCTTTTCCCCGGGCTAATGGATAATACATGCAATGGAACAGACCTGCTTGTCTTCCCTCGCCAGGGCATCCACAAAGCAGCGTGTAAACACTTGAGTGGCGGCCAGTAGTTCTGGGGCCCCGTCAGTTTCCAGGAGCGCACACCTGAACAGGCCAAGCGGGAGAGCAACACACACTATTAAGACAGCAAACCACCAACCCGCACTGGAATGAAGAAGAAGAACAAACAGTTTTTCTTCCCTTAACCTTCGGCCGGGAAGGCAGAAGGAATCTGTTACTCCCTTTTCTAAATCTTCTCTTTAAATCGCACGGTACGGAGCTCAGAGCTCTCTCTGGGTCTCTCCGTCTTTGAGTCACTAAGCACTGCAGAGCCCCGACCCGGGCCTGGACACCTTCACGGATCCTCTGCACTACAGGCGGACAGCTGACACTGGCATATACTTCGCTTTTGTCAGTCGTGACAGAGCTGCCGGAAAGGGTCAAATGGCTCAGTCACACCCAGGGAGCAGCTGGGAATCCAGGTGTACCTGGCTTGTTTTCCAAGCATTTTCATACAATTAACTTTTCTTTATGTTTGTTTAAACAAAAATGCCAACTCAAACTTGGCTAGTTTTAACTTATAAACACAGCCCTGCCCTCTCATTTCTGTGGTCCTTTACAAGTGGCTTACGGCTGGTCTCCAGAGAGTCCCAAGCGGTGAGTAATCCGTTGTTACACAAATTCTTTCCATGGGGTAGATCAGGCAGAGTGGAGGCAGATCCCACCCAGATGCCCAGCGCCCTTGAGAGGCTGCGGACACTTGTAGGCGACAGGTTCCCCGAAGAGATCAGTATTAGGGCTCCATGGCTGACACCCCCGTGCCGCCGTCTAAACTAGTGCATGGGGACCACCTTGCCTCTCACCCACTGTGACTCCACCATCCTTCCCGGGAAGGACTTGGGGTGTCAGAGACTCGGGGTATCAACATATGGTGAGATGACACGCACGGTTCACTCTGCTTTTCCGAAGAACCCTGTGAAGAATGGCTTTGTGTTCCTTCCCCTTGGCTTTCCATAGCTTGAGAGTCTTTCACAGAGACTGGTCAGCCCTCATGTGGTGAAGGGAGTATACTGCTATGCTTTATTTTGAGCTGAGCAAAGTCCTGTCTATTCCATAATAACAATCCCTAACCAAACTCTACTTTTCTGCATTATTATTAGAATTGTAAAAATATAGTCAGTCACCTTAATTCTTAGGCATAGGCTTTTAAATATATGTTGATTATTGATTCTGAGTTTCTACCTCGAATGAATAAAAAGCTCAGCGGAACAAGAAAAAATAAACAATGCTCACTTCTCCATGACACACCCAGAAGCTACTGTAGATGTTTTCACTCATGTTTGGAAGCTGAGTATGTTTAGATCTGCGACCGGCAGGAACAGCGGAGTACTCACCTGAACATTTCATCAACGACTCTGAATATGGCTGGGTGGCAGGCTGCTTGAGGCTGTGGAGCAGAAAGACTGTAAGCAAGTAAAACATGAAAACTATGTTCTAAGGACTTGCAATTATCGGGTGGACGATGTATCAGGACGGCCATATAGAGAACGGGCAGATTTCTCTGGGTGAGAAGAAGAAGAGCCGATGTGTGGGGAGCGGACAGGTAGCCGTGCAAACAGTGGTTCTCCCTGGCAAGGGATTCTGGGCTAGCTTTGTTTTTCCCTGTACTCTTGGAAGTCCTACGCTTGCCAGAGCAAGGCCGAACCATCCAGAAAGGTTTAGCGGCAATTCTTGTATCAGGCTCTCCAGGTCAGGTCTCCACCTACTTTTTGTCCCTGGTCATTTGGCACTGAGTCCATAATCACTTAGGATTATTACCAGGCTGGACCAAATAACATCTTATTTAGCACATGATTAATTTAGCACGTCCAATTGTTTAGTAAGAAGAAGGTTAATGAGAAAGAAGAAATGATTATCATTTTCTTACATGATGCAAGACATCTAGTTTATTATTAGATTATTTTTGTAATCTACCGAAGGTGGCGCCCAGTGACCTGGGTATGGCCCACAAGGGACCTGAATAAGATTCATATTTTTTGGCTCGAGCTCAAAGCAAGAACTGATCCAGATGCCCACATGTTACAAAACTGGTGTTTTACGGCAGCATCCAAATGTTAGCGGGTTTGGCTCTCAAGGGAATTTTAAAATCATATTACACTTGATACGGCTTTGCAAAACATCATTATAGTCTCCATCAATGAGGTAACAGAAGACAGGGCATGTCTGTTCCTACAACTTCATGGACTTTCCTGAAGAGAGCACGGTGTCCCCCTGGGGCTTTGGCTCCGGGCACCGGGCATCACAATTTGTGACATTGAGTGTGCGCCATCTAGTGCCTGCAGGTCGCCACTACAGGCCACAGAAGGCTCCAGGCAAGATCTGCTCCCCTTGCTCTAACGGGGATGATGGCTTTCTTATTTGAAGGAGAGACTTATAATTTGTAAGTTTCACTCTTTAAATACAGCAATCCATGATCTTTAGTCCTCCACTGATGTGTACTTTTATCTAAAAGAAACCAACCTGAAATTCTCACAGATAAATATATCATCTACTTAAGAAAAGTAACACAGAGCAAAGATGGGTTTATTTTTTGGCTTTAATCTCAGCCAGTCAGTTGACCTTTTTGCTTCTAATACTTACTGTAAATAATAAGAACTATTAAGAGGTTACTGGATACATGCCCAGAAAATATACAAGTTTTGATGTTTGCCTAATGAGGAAAAAAATCAAACAAGGGAAAGAATGCTGCAAAGTTTTAAAGAAATATGATTTTGTTAAGTTTGTCAGAACTCAACTTTTTCCAAATGTCTGTAGAAAAGAGTTTATTTTCCAACACCATTTCTACGCGCCCGCAGGCCGACGGACACTCAGAGCCTGAAAACGCACGGAGAGAACGGAAGATCAGAGCTGGAAAGGATGTAATCGAGCAATTCTGCGCGGCCCGGAGCCCCGCTGCCGGATTCGGCCGGCGAGGACGGCGCGGAGTGGCAGAGACAGGAGGCCGAGGCGCGCCCGGGACGCGGGGCGGCGGGTCTCGCTGCCAGGACGCTGCTGAGGCGCGGGGGCCAGGCTGTGCCGCGCAGAGCGCCTCTCCACTTCCGCGGCTACCTTTCCAGACATTTCAGGCCCGTGCTTACTCCCAGCCTGGTTCACAACCTGCCTCGTCTCTGACGTCGGGGAGAAGCTGGGTCCAGGCTGTTCTCTGGCATCCGCACGGTTCCGTGGCAGTTTGTTTAAATGAGACGATGCTTCCTGACCGCGTACTTTCAGGGTCAGTGGGCCCCTCGTGGAATCACAGTCCCTCCAGGTGACGTCTGTGTCGCTGCGACATCAAACCGCAAAGGGCCATCACTTGTTATGGAGAGGATTTTCCAAACAAAATTGCACTTTGAATCTCCGCTTCTCGGGGGCCCCGGCTCCGCCCACGTCTCCGCGGCGCCCCTGTGCGTGTCAAGGCAAACGCTTAACCTCTCTGATCCCTTTGTTTGTCAAGTGGACACTCGCAACCCCGGGCCGCGGACCCCGGCTGGGAAGGAAAGGCAGGGCTTTCCCGGCTTCAGGGCTCGTCTTTCCTGGCCCGCCGCAGCCGCAGCCGCTCCTGCTCAGGCTCGTCTTCTCCAGCGGGCCGAGGACTTCACTCCATCGCTTCAGTGCAGGGAAACCGTGACTCCAGACGGCCACAGCGAGCGGAGCTCTGTCCTCCCGCCGCAGGACCGGCTGCTCCGCGGAGAGCGCATTTCCTGTGGCGGCTGAACCACGTCCCTCCGGCCGGCCTCCCGGCGCCCGTCAGCTGCGGCGGCGACTCGGAGCTGCGACGCTGCCACGGACAGCCCAGCCCCGCCCGCAGCGACGCCCGGGCGACAGAACCCGCAGAGGACCCGCGCGGACCGTGCTGGCTCTGGGGGGCGCGGCCTGCCCCCCGGAGCGCGGACGGGACGGCACCGCGGGTCCCTCAGCTCGGGCCTGACCCTTGTTTAATCTGCCCTTCTCATCCCAGCTCACCGGTGATGATCACGTGCCACCTGCCACTTGGAAGAGGCCTCAGAGCGTGCTGATGGCACATGGCTGTGACCCCAGCTATTCAGGAGGCCGAGGCAGGAGGATTGAGAGTTCAAGGCCAGTCTGGGCAACTAAATGAGACTCTATTTTCAACATTAAAAAGAGGAGGGGGAGAAGGAGGAGGAGGAGAGGCTCAGGAGGTAGTTCAGGAGTAGAGTATTTGCTAAACCTATGCAAAATCCTGGGTTCAATCCCCAGGAGGAGGAGGCCTAAGAACATAAAGAATTTCAGAGAGAGGTAGTTCTTCTTTTCTATACTCTTCTGATTGTGTGTGTCAGAGAGAGGAGGGGAGGATGGGGGCGAGGCACTCACAGAGAGAGGGAGACAGAGAGAGACACAGAGAGAATCCCGAAGTCTTTTTCACTCTTCATGACCGATTTCTCTTTACAATTAAGAGAGAAGAGGCAGATGAGTGAGAAAATGACAAAGATCAGCAAGCATGGGGTCAATTCTCTTTTTGTGGTCTACTGTAATATTTTCTGCAGGAAACAGTCCTCTGACAACATTAGCTGAGGCTTTCCCTCCAACTCACCGCCAGCTGGGTCGCCCCGTACTGTGCACAGCCGTCTCCCAGTCAGCACTCTCCTGCCAAGGCGAGGCCTCACTGTTAGTGTACATGCATAAACTAAAAGGAGACTAAATTTGCACACACACAAACATTCTGCTTAATAAAGAGTCTCTTAAGACCTACCTCAATAGTAAACTCCCCTACAGAGTTAAATGATTTTTTTTTCTTTTTTTTCAGACAGGATCTCACTTTGTAGTTCAGGCTGGCCCTGAGCTCACTGTGTAGCCCAGGCAAGCTTTCAACTCAGCAATCCTCCTGCCTCTGCCTCCCGAGTGCTGGGATGACAGGCGTGAGCCACCACGCCCGGCACTGTGGTATGTGGTACTGATTGCTGGAGGGTGTGAGTCACTGTGCCCAGTATTATTGTATGTGGTTACTGGGGATGGAACCAGGAACCTTATGCTTGTGAGGCAGGCGCCAGAACCACTGAGCTAAATCTCCAGCCCTGATTTTTTAAAATCAATTTATTAAAAGAACTTCACGTATAGCGTGTAAAATAAGGCATCTTTATGTATTTTTCATTGTGGCGTTTTTCTCCTTTTCTGTTTTCAAAATGCTACATGCCAAACTGTAAATATTCCTTTTACATTTTAGGATCTATTTTGTTTTAAAACATTCAAGTTTCTTGCAACAAATTTGAGCTTGGAAGAATTATTGTTTCTTTTAATCCTTAGCAGATGTTGTTTATATTACAAGCAATTTTTTTCAGTGGTCCATAATGCAATTATTGTTTAATTAGTGATAAATCTGTCATTCCAGGGCTTACAAACTTAACAAGTACCAACTGTACTTTGCCGTCTTAAATTTACACACTCTCCGGGTGTTGGAACACGGGGCGTGCGTGTGTGCGTGTGTGCATGTGCACACTGTGGGCTCAGAGCTCTGACGGTAGATGAGAACCTCCTTGTATCGGGTCCCTGTCTGGACCCAAGGCCTCCCCACCTTCGGAGCTTGAGGAGCTGGAGCGGGAGGGGCGCCTCGGCTCAGCCTCTGGGTGGCAATGGCTCCCCACGTCCATCACCACTTGGGTTTTGTTTGTTTGCTTATTTTCTGCCCGTACCCGCCCGCGACGGCCTGATTGGCTGCAAGGTCGCTGTACCCAACACTGAAAAACCCGCGCTGCGATCTGGCTCTCTGCAGAAACGATGCTGGGGCAGCTGGCGCCCTCCTGAGGTGGATACGGGAAAGTGAGGCCACTGTCCGGGCCTCAGATCCCGCAGCTTTCAGACAGACACTTTCCGACTTGACCACTGCTCAGTCACCTACTTCAACTCATGTTAAATCACATGCATCGCGTTAAAGAGCACAAAAAGGAAATGCTAAGAAGACCGCTAATGAAAAAACAGGAAAAGAAAACCCCAGAACACGCGTGAAAAGCTATTCGTGCACAGACGCTGACACCACCTGGGACATGGAGTTAACGCTCCCCAGGACGGAAACTACACGGGATTTTGCGGGAAGAAAGTTTTTTCCTTCTGACGTGGCCATGACTGCTGTCTGGAGAACAGAGAAAAGAAAGCTTTCTAGTTTATGCTGAGGAGTATGCTGACTTATCTGAATGCTTTTAAGCTCCCATTAGAGGAAAAACCCCTTTTTTATTGAGGTGTGAAGATTTTCAAGTATGTGAATCAATAAATATCCTCTGATTTAAAATCTGGATAAAGCAAAAGTAGGCCCAAGCCTGTGGCCCTGGCACTCCGCCCCCACCTGGCCCCCTCGGCTTGTGCCCCTCTCCCTGCAGGGCAGATGGGCCGTGCGGAGCTGTCTGTCAGCTGCGGTGGCTGCAGCGGGCGGGTGGGGTCAGCCCTCCGAGGCTCGAGGGAGGGCGTGGGAACCGGGGAGCCCCGTCCTGGCACACAGCGCAGCACCACAGCCAAGTCCGGCCGCCCTGCCACCCAGCCAGCCCTTCTTATTCAAATGCAGCATCCAAACAATAGCTATCTGGGCTCTGCAAACAGAACTGTAACGGGAAAACATAGCGTCCTTCTGATGCCGAGCCAGGCTTGGGAAACTGACTGTGCCAAAAAAGTTGCATAATTAGCCAATGGCTTTCGCTGCTTTCTGTGACATCAGCCTGTAAGGTCAGGCCTGTGGCTGCGGATTACGGTCCTCCAGGGCCCGTGCTGTCAAGGGAAACACAGAGCCATCTGTGCCGGAGAGGTTTCCATCTGCACAGCGAATGACAAACCGGGGTTAATACCTCAATTTATTTGGGGGACACAAACTGTGGCGGGTAGCCGTGTGCTGGAGGGCAGGCAGGCTGACCCGAGGAAGCCAAAGGTGGGGCTCCAAAGCAGACAGGTTTTGAAAACAGAAAGAAGCTGAGAAGTTTAGAATAAATATATATGCATTTAGAATTCAGGTGACTTAGACTGATCTCTTATTATCCACAGTCTTTACAGAAAATGCCAGGCCCCTGAAGTCCCTGAAAAGCTAAGGAACATTTGGAGAGGTCACTTCCCTTTGTATAATACTTTTATCTTTTGTTTTTGCTACGTTTTGGTAACTACAGAATTTCCAGGACTCATTCTGCATTGTCCCAAGGGACAGGGATATAATTAAGAGTGTTCCATATAAAACACAAGTTACGTGGACCATCACACTTTAATTGCTCTCAGGACCCGGCTCTAATGTAGGAGGCATCGGGTTCCCTGGGCAGCAAAGCACAGCAGCCTCGCGCTGGGCCTCTCAGATCTCTCCGATACTTCTGCACGGGGCTGTCACTGCAGGGAGATGCTGCCCTGCGATAACTGAATCGGATGATGCAATTAGGAAGCAGGTTCTTCGGGTTACCCTGCAATCACTCAGCCTGCCCAGCGCCCTGCACTGCGGCCACGCGGGAGGAGCACAGCCCCCTGCCCCGCAAGCCGGGGCCTGCGCTGTAATTACCTCCTTGAAACAAGAGGCACAGAGAGGTCACATCCTGTCGATGCCACAATAAATTAAACCAAATAACACCCTCTAGAATCCCCCTTTAACCATAATAAAAGCTCTGAATCTCCACACATGCTCCTGATAAATGCTTTGCAAAATGAACTGACTTTGAAGCTGTTGGATGGGGGGGGGGGACTGAAGACCATACGGTGGACGTGATGTCCGAAGGAAGAACAAGGCTGCGCTCTCTCTCCTCGGCTGTGCTCAGTGAGCGCCGCTCAGCTCTGAGGTCCCAGGGCAAAGGAATGTGGAGACGCTCCGGAGAAAAACCACAAGATCAGCTGAGGGTAGAAAAGTCAGTGGGTCTGAAGTTTCCCATTGAGAGAAGACTTGGAAGAAAATTTACTAAGTACCTTGGAAGCAAATAGCCCAGTTACTCTATTTTACCACTGAGAAACAATCAGAGAAAAAGTAAATGATAGTAGACAATTTAAGTGAGAAATAAGGAAATTTACCACAGGTAATGTATTGCCTTGAATAACCTCCGAAGGGGCTCTCAGGGAGCTTACAAAGTTTTTATTTTGAATTGTGTTGTAATAAATTTTTAAATAAGATATATTCTTATGACCCTTAGCAAGGGTGGTGTCAAGCACTAACTGTCCGTAAAAAAGAGCCCCTTCGGGCCCTCTCAACCCTGACATACACCTGTCTTCCTTTCATCTTTTCTATCAGCCACTAAACTTCAAAGTCCCTTGGGCCTAGTGTGGGTCACCACCAGGTGCCCACCAGTGTGGCCACGCCCTGGCTGCTCCACGCGCTCCAGGGCGGCCAGGCACAGGAGAGAGGGGCTGGACATCACGGTGCGCAAGCCCAGGCGGCGGGAGACGGATGAGAGGCGGCCGGCTCATTGGGTTCCACGTGCGGTGTCCACTTGAGAGAGAACGACGCAGCGGGGCTCCAGCGGCGTTGGCACGCAGAGGTGTCCGGGAGATGCGCTGTGCGGACCCGGCCTCGCCCGGGGCCAGCGGACACCCCTTCCCAGACTCCTGGCCGCCGGGCAGCGCTGCTCCCCACTGCCCGCCTCCAGCTCTGCCATGAGAAGACTTCACGGGGCCGAGAGGCCATGGGTGATGAAGGCCAGTGGGAAAACACGGCAGCGCCTGCCGAGGCCCCTGGGAGGGAGCGCCGGGGCCCAGCAGTGCCAGCCGGCTGGGATGCGTGCCTGGCCCTGTCCTGTTCCTTCGGCAACTGCCCTAACTGGCATCTTAACGGTGACTGACGTGACCAAGCTCTGACGGACCAGGTCCATCTCGGGCTTTCTCTTGTAACCCAGGTGGCGCTGGAGCCGCACTGGCCGCTGTCCCGGACACACTGGTGGCCACACCAACACTCGTGCCCGGGGGCTGCAGCGGGCCCATGCCCCGTGGTTTCCCCTGGAGGGCGGGCCAGCGGGAGCCCTGCCAGCTCAGTGCTGGGGCGGTGGGGGCGCTGTGTGCCTGTCCGGGCTGCTAGACTAACTGCGCCTCCCTTTCTTAGGGAGAAGGGGAGCGGACAGGGTCTTGGGGTGCTGCCCAGGCTGGTCCCCTCGCTCTGGCTCCTGTGTGGCTGGGGTCACAGACGTCCCACCGCCACACTCAGCTCTTTGGCCCATTTTCGTGTATCCCTCCCGCTCGCTCTGACTTGCTGTGGTTTTGTCTGTCCTTAAGGAAACCAGCTCACTTGGATAAACCAGCTTGTCATTCGATTAAAGGACCAAAGTCCCTGCTCTGTTTAGAGGGAGGAGTCTGTGAGGGAAACTGACACAAGGCGTTTGGGGAAAGGGGCCAACTTGGCTAGTCTAGTGCGAGACGTAATTAAAAGGTATTTTTTCCGTGGGAGACACCCTGACCGGCCTCGTCCTGACCCTGGTGAGGGCGCAGGTGACGCCGAGTCTCCACCGCACAGAGCTCCAGGGCCTGAGCCACTGTGTGTGTGTGTGTGGGGGGGGGGTGCAAGGCCGGCAGCTTTGCCCAGAACCCTCACAGGACCTCAGTGGTGTGGGTGTATCAGTCATTTCTGGGGGTCTCTTCTGTTTCTCTTGAATATTTTCTTTCTTTGCTGGTGAAAAGCTGGGTTGATTTTGGGCATTTTTCGTAAAACGACTGCTGCTCTCCCTTTTTTTGTTAAGATCTTCGGTCTTAAAAACTTACTCCTTGTGTTGAAATAAGAAATTTTTTTTTTTCTTTTTTGAGACAGGGTCTCGCTTTGTAGTTCAGGCTGGCTCTGAGCTTGCTATGTAGCCCAGGCAAGCCTCGAACTCAGCAATCCTCCTGCCTCTGCCTCCCGAGTGCTGGAATTACAGGTGCGAGCCACCACGTCCGGCTAGAAATATTATTTTTTTAAAGAGCGTGTGCTCCTGGCCTCTCCCAGCACCCTTGAGGGCTGCATTCTCTGCTCACAAAGCCACAGGGCCGGCAAAGAGCGGAGCTCAGCGCCCCTTCCTGTGCTGGCATCCGTCGGCAGCTGGTGGGAAGGCAGGTTGGGAGAGTGAGTGACGCGACCCCGTCCCCTCCGAGAGCATCAGGGGCCACCTGCCGGTGCAGCGCCGCTTTGGGGAACCTCCCCCCTCAAAGGCTGGTGTCCAAATGTGTGACAGGGCACAAGAATAAAGCAGCTCTCCAACCTCTCCCTACATGTCCGTGAGCCACCATGTTTGCTACTTTCAAAATAAAATGTAAACACATGATTATTTTGAAGGTTCCAATGCTCTTCTGTCGGTGCCCTGCCCCACTTTTTTTCCTGAACGAAAAGAAATGACGTCCAGCCCCTCTTTCAGGCCTTTTCTGGTCGCCGAAGCCCAGCACCTACCAGCAGTGAGTCTTTTATAAACCCTTCGATCCTTCTCAGGCCGTTTCTCTCACCGGAGATCAGCTTTGCGAAAAGATCCAGTGCTGCTTTTTCAAGGCTGGGAAGATGCCGAAGCCAGAGGCTGACCACAGCTGGTGTGGGGAGAGACATCTTCTTCCTTTTGGCAAGAAACAAGCCAAATGTCAGTAGAAATGGGCTCTCAAAGAAGCTGATGAACAATATTCAAAATGCAATTAGTAATCCAATTTGTGAAGCTATTCCCCATGGTCCTAGCAGCTGCTAATACTTATTGTATCTGTGATTATTTATCACAAACTCATTTGCCAAGCAATGTAACTATGCTTTCATTTCAATTCATCTTAAATCAGAGAATTGCTCAGGAAAAATGTGCTTTCAGAAAGGACAAGCAATATAGATAATGAAGGAAAAAGAGAATGATAAAAAAAATGAGTTGAGATGTCCAGGTAAATATAGTCCCCAGGGGCTGGAGATTTAGCTCAGTGGTTCCGGCACCTGCCTATCAAGTGCAAGGTCCCTGGTTCGATCCCCGGTAACCACATAAAACAATACCACAAGCAATCAGTACCACATACCACAATGCCAGGCGTGGTGGCTCATGCCTGTGATCCCAGCACTCAGGAGGCAGAGGCAGGAAGATTGCTGAGTTCAAGGCTTGCCTGGGCTACATAGTGAGCTCAGGGCCAGCCTGAACTACAAAGCGAGACCCTGTCTCAAAAAAAAAAAAAAAAAAAGTATAACCCAACTAAAGAAAGAGTTGCTTTTGGTAGTTTAAAACATGGAATCTCAGGGCCATGACCTATTAGTTGTATGACTTTGGGGAAGTTACTTAACCTTTAAACCTCAGTTTGTTCATCTGTGTAATGGACCTGCCTCCTTTATAACACTGTAAGGATCTAGTACAGTTACACATGTACAGTCATTAATACAGTGCTCAGTACACTTTGGCTTGAAAGTGACAAATGTTTTTGTTAACAATTTCACACATGGTAGTTCATGAACAGTGGCCTTAAGTATGAAACTCCATAGATCCAATCATCCCGTGCAGCTACTTTGGGGGAGGGGCGCTCCTATGTCAGTCACGGGGACTCTACCTCCCCTCCTGGGTCGGGACAAGAAGGGCTCTTCCATGCCACGTGTTGGCTCTGAGGAGGCCAAAGGCTGGCCTCCAGGGCCTCCTGCCCATCCCACCCCGTCCCACACAGCAGGGGTTTTGAACTACCACCGCACCCTGATCTCCTCATCACCAGAGGACCCTTCAGGGCCTGTGCCCTCCTTGGGAACGCCAGGCCCTCCTCCACAGAGCTGGCGTGAAGCCCAGGGTGGGGGTGGGGCAGGGCACGAGCCATCCCCAAGGGCTTCTCCCTTTTCCTCCCTGGGCCTCTTTCTGGACTTGGATTTGGAAGGTGGGCAGTGGGTGCAGGAATAGTAGAGGGCAGAAGCCCCACACCTGGCACAGAACTGCCACAGAGCCCACACCCCTCAGAAGGGAAAAAAAGGAAGAGCAGGTTTGTGAAAAGTTTGGTGTGTGTGGGTTCACACTGTGGGCACAGGGGAGCAGAGACGTCAAATATATCCTTAAATGTCCAAGGTCTGGCTGCAGGCACGTTGGGGAGCCATCGGAGAAGGGCACGCAGGGCGGGGGCTCCAAAAGGACAGCCGGGGCACCACCTCTCAGGTATCAGGCAGGGGAGGAGGGCACACAGGCAGGAGGATGGCACCAGAGCGAGGAGACAGGACTGAAGAGGAGGGGCCCGCTGAGGCCAACCCTGTGGAAAAGCTTCGAGGCTGCTGTCCAGGCTGGCTCTGGGGGCAAGGAGAAGAGGGTGGACACCGGGAGGGACCGGAAGTGGAGCCAGAACTGGCAATGAGTCTTCAGAAAGATGTTGGATGGGAAGGACACCAGGAGGCAGCCTAGGGGAGGCCCTGGAAGGAGACATTCGGAAGGCAGCATGGCTGGCTGCTGATGGGTAAGATATTCATCATAGAAACACCGTGAGGACAGCAGACTGAAGAGCAGTCCTTTCAATCCAAGGAATGTGCTCCCATTTTTAAGAAACAAGGTGGACCTACATCCCATGAAGGACAGCTGAAGTACACGGGCTGACAAGTCCCAGGCTGATGGGATGGTGCATGCTGCCTTTTGCTTGTTTTTAAAAGCTACTTTAAAAAGATAGAAGTTTCTGGGTGAAGTGGTCACACTTATAATCCTTGCTACTTGGGAGGCTGAGGCAGGAAGAGCCCAAGTTTGAGGCCCTCGGTTCAATCCCTGACACAGAGACAGAGAGACAGACAGGCAGACAGGCAGACAAACACACACACACACACAGAAGGAAAACCTTTATATAAGAATATCAGGTGGTGGGGGCTGGAGATTTAGCTCAGTGGTTCCGGGACCTGCTTAGCAAATGCACGGTCCCTGGTTCAATCTCCGGTAACCACATACAATAATACCAGGCGTATTACCAGGTGACTCACACCCACCAGCAATCAGTACCACACACCACAATACCAGGCGTGGTGGCTCACGCCTGTCATCCCAGCACTCGGGAGGCAGAGGCAGGAGGATTGCCGAGTTTGAGGCTTGCCTGGGCTACATAGTGAGCTTGGGGCCAGCCTGAACTACAAAGCAAGACCTTGTCTCAAAAACATAAGAAATAAAATAAATTTAAAAATAAAAATAAAGGTACATTTACACAATGGCCTGACCTAAGACATGTATCGCACTTGAGGAAACTGTCGTCATTATCATCTGTATGTGCAGAGAAGCCCATGTTTGAGAACAGTGTGTGGAAGCCACCAAGCAGAAGAAATGCCTAAACCCAAAACCTGAAACTTCTAGTGGCTCCAAGTCAGCACCGGCAGATTTTTATATAAAAGATTTTTTAATGACTGATTTTGTGACTTCTTAAGGATGAGAGAGAGGACAAAGGGAACTTCAGGGAATCTCAATCAGGGGGAAAAAAGTTTTGGTTCCTCCTAATTCTTTGCTTCCTCTGTGTCAGCGTCACACCGACATTTCTTCATCCAACCGTCCCCTTATGCTGACATTTAAAGACTGACTTTTCTGTAGGTTGAAAAATCACACGACCCAGGGTAGACTTGTAAGTTATTTTTTGATTTTTAGAATGTCGTTTTCCCAATTTGTAAATGGGCATTGCGATTGTGGGGCTGTTTTAAATGACGAGTGGTTCCTCATCTTAATTCCTGAAAAGTCACCTCCATGGCCAAAATATAGGTTTATCATGAATAACAAAGGATGCTCCTCTGCCTGACAGGTTAGTTTGTTTTTCGTTTTTGTATTCTGACATAAAAAAGCACCCTGAAGAATGAACTACTCATTGGAAAATTATTCAAAGAATGTAAGTAACATTCTTCTCACTGGCTAATTAATTCTTTTAATTAGCATCTTCAGAAGTTATATGAGCTCTTTTGGTACTGGGAACTTGGCTTACAGTTGACCTTTGTTTAGGATCTTTTATTATTAGGAAAAGATAGGAGCTTGAGAAAACTTTAAGCACTGTCAGAAATAATGTAACTATTATCAGAGTTAGTAACAGTAACAGCATACAGGGATAACTGTTCCTGAGTCTTCCTTCTGGGCACTCAGCAGTGTGGTCTGTCAGTACAGGACTGACTTACGAAACTCTTAGGGGAACGCAGGCCCCAGTTTGCTTGGGACAAATCTGTAATTATAAATGGGAACCCCTTTGACTCCTGGAAGTGCTGTGGCCTGGATGCTAAGTTATGGTTACCTGAAGAGGTATAGAGCTACTTCCATAACTGGCGTCGTTCCAGACCATCTCTCACGCCCCCTCGGCCGGAACCTCTCCCTAACACCAACCAGTTCTCTTTCTAGAGACCGAGTGAGTACCTGTGATTCAATTCAGTCCTGACGCTGGGTAGATACCTGCGTTGGCACAGATCTTAGGGTTAAAAGCTCAATCCTGCAAACACCCCTCACTTCAGATGATAATTACATGTCTGGCCTCTGTCTTTTCGCTGTAAGTCAAAGGTTCCCCTTCGTTCGGGTTTAATAATTGGCTAGGTTGGCTCTCAGAACTCAGAAAAACATTTCACTTACTATTATTACCAGTTTATTAGAAAGGACGAAACTGAAGAATGGCGAATGGAAGAGACACACAGTCCCGGTTGGGAGGGACTTGGGGTCTCGGTAGGGAGTACACTCCACTCCACCACCAACCCAGAGGCTCTTTAAGCCACGTACATCAGGGAGCTTCAAGAAGATTCTTCACGTAGCTTGACTGAAACGTCGCTGCCACTAGAGATGATGCTAAGTTCTGAAGGGCAGGTGTGGGGCTCGAAGTTCTACCTTCTCAATCCGACACGCAGGCATGGTGGGAAGGGCTCATCACCAGCAACAAGAGAGGCTCCTTCCACCCTGGCTCAGGAAATTCCGAGGTGTCAGAAGCTTGGACAGAGACCAGATATACACTTCTCGCTGCATCACTGACTGTCACGCATGCCTTCATTCTTTCCTCCATTTCTGCGTGGCACATTCCTCTAGGCACAGAGGGACACCCGCCACGCAGCCCCAGAACCCCCAGGCTGCTAAGCAGTGGATCTGGATTCCCTCCAAGTCGGAGCGTGCAGAGTGCTTGGACCCCGCAGACCTAGCGGAGAAGTGCAGCAGCCCTCCCCGGAGGGCTTCCTGCCCGAGGCAGCTACCCCAGGGCAGACGAGGAAAGTCGGGTTGACATTAAGCTAGAAATATAAAAGCTTCTCTACTTATCTGGTTGCCAAAGAGGAAGAGGTGGACATGTGCTGCTCAGGAAGACAGGCAGCTCATTTCTGAGAACACATAACTGTATTTGCAAGCCAAGGACATGCAGTCAATTATAAAACATAAAATTCCACTGGTGTATTGTGGTAAGCAAATAGTTGGAAGGGCAATTGGTGTGTGGTTTCTACATAACCAGCAGCCAGCCCATCTGGGGAGCCCAGGGGAGTCAGGAGGCACCGGAGGGGTCCAGGCGGGGAGACTGATCAGCCTCCCGGTGCCAGCATGTGACGGGGACGCTCCGTTCACAGGACAGAGTCCATGGAAAGGCTCCAGCTCTTACGCCACTGTGGGGAGAACTTGCTGAGCCGAAGCTCAGGAGTTGGACACGTTGAAGACCACCCAGCAAGCAGTTCTGGACAGTGTGTCCCCTGCAGATTAGCAGGCATAATTTTCCAAACCAAATAAATTTTATGAGCTGCTGAGGGTGGACGTGCTATCACAGGAGGGCAGCCGACTCCTGGGGCCCACGGGGGAACACAACCCCAGCTTTCTGGGGTTTTAGAGGATGCCACAAGGCGTTCCACCCTTCCTCCCCTTTAATTTCAACTTTGGTCGAAGAAGCAAGACTGGACGTGGAGGTGGCTGAGCCCATGCACTTCTGGAAGAGGCACCCTTATAAATCAGAAACGGAGCCACCACGGGGAAAGGCAGAGAGTGTGTGACTTCCAAGTGTATATCTTGTGAAACTGTCATGGAGTGTGCAAAGTGAAAGCCGGTGGGGAAAACCACGAGAACCTCGAGTGTGGACTCGGCAGGCGCTGGGAGGGTCGACACAGCACCCTGTATAAACCTCTAAGACGACCGCTCCTCATTATCCCCAGAGTGATGGGACTGGTCGGGTTTACTGAGTCCAGGGGACATAGGGCTTCAAGAGAGCAGGAAAGGGCTTTATTTTTCAACCATAAAGATGATGTTTTGCCCTTTTACACACTAAATAACTTTACTTTTATTTTTTTTTCTAAATCTTACTTTATCAAAGTCCTGGACTATTAACTTTCATAGAAAGTGTTACTAAAATAAGCATTTTAACTTTTAAGAAGGCTGTATATTAAAAATGGCAATACTCTACTAGGAACTAAGTCCTCTGAATTACCTGTTCCAACAATAGAGTTTTGAGCTTGAGCCTTTTCCGAATGCAATGATACATACCCGTCTGAAGACAGGGAAGAGAGACATACTTTAAAAAGCCAGAAAGTTCAAGACAAAAATACAGTGAAACGGGCCGGAGGGTTAGCTCAGTGGTTCCGGCGCCTGCCTCGCAAGCGTAAGGACCTGAGTTCGATCCCCAGTTACCACATATAATGCTGGGCGTGGTGGCTCACGCCTGTAATCCCAGCACTCGGGAGGCAGAGACGGGAGGATTGCTGAGTTCGCAGCGGCTTGCCTGGGCACCTTAGTGAGCTCAGGGCCAGCCTGAACTACAAAGCAAGACCCTGTCTCCAAAAAGCAAAAAAAAAAAAAAATACAGTGAAACATTGAGAATAAGAAATATCTAAAATAAATACATGGAAAATATTTCAGAAATTCCTTTAAAAATCACAAAAATAGGGCCTAACAAATGGCAGTTCAGTTGTGTTCATGAATAGGTGCACAGAAAGCCTTGAGGTTGCAAAGACACCAACTCTCCCTGAATGAATCTGTATCCTTGGTGTGCGTCTGCCATGAAAAACACGAGGTGTCTTCCCTGAAGCCAGACTAACTGCTTTCAAAGTTTATTTGGGAAATACAACAAGCAGTAACACATACAAATTTATATAAATATAGACATAACTTCCCTCTCCCACACAAAGCAGCAATTTACAAAAGGGGGAGGAACGTAGGGGAAGTAGCCCTACCCCATACCACCACTAAAGCACAGAGGTACTAGGCCCTGAATACATATGTTACAGGCCAAAGAACCAGAACAGAAAACACCGACGTAGGACCTAACGCATGTAAACTTCGAGTGTGTGATGGAAGGATCCGCCTAAGTCTGTGGGGGACCGTAGTGGGGTAGCACTGCCTGTGTCCTCAGTCACACTCAACATGGCTGAAATATTACTTGAGAGCAGAAAAAACAACCCCCCTATTTTAACATGTAACTGCAAAACCAACCTTGTGGGACAAAACTTGTGAGGTAAACAGAATTTAATTACTGATCAGATAGGAAATGATAATGAGGAACTAGTGTCGATTTTTAGATGCAACCATGGTATTGTCGCTATATCTTTTTTTTTTTCAGTTCTGGGTACTGAACTCAGGGAGTTCACACTCTGCTACATTGCCAGGCCCTTCTTTTATTCATTTATTTTCTTAATCTTGAGACAGAGCCTTGCTAAGCTATTAAGTTGCCCCGGCTGGGTTCAAAATTCTGAGCCCTCCTGCCTTTGCCTCCCAGAGTGCCTGTGCCACTGTCCCTAGCAATAGCTACCTTTGTCAAAAGGCACCTTAAAATAAAGAAGTTTCAAAGCATTTAAACAATAATTGAAAGAGGAGAAATTTTTTTTTTTTTTTTTTGAGACAGGGTCTCGCTTTGTAGTTCAGGCTGGCCCTGAGCTCACTATGTAGCCCAGGCAAGCCTGGAACTCAGCAATCCTCCTGCCTCTGCCTCCCGAGTGCTGGGATTACAGGCATGAGCCACCACACTGTGGTATGTGGTATTGATGGTTGGTGGGCGTGAGTCACCACACCCAGCATTGTATGTGGTTACTGGAATCGAACTCAGGACCTTGCGCTTGCGAGGAAGGCTCAGGAACCACTGAGCTAAACCTCCGGCCCTGTATATAGTATATATTTTCTATCCACATATTTTAATACATAGTTTCATTTTAGAATTTACTAACATTTTATTCAAAAAGTAAAACTTATTTACACTTTCTTCTTCTTTTTTTTTTTGGTGACACCAGAGATCAAACTCGGGCCCTTGTGCTTCCAAGGTAGGTGCAGTACCACTTGAGCTAAATCCCTGGCCCCTTATTTACACTTTCTTAAATGTAAGGATGGACTGCTGGCTTGAAAAGGAGAATTAACACATTACACTCACTTTCTCAAGCCCCAGCTGTGACACCAGAAAAACATGCAACACACACAACAAAGGGTCTCTGACTCATAAGACAGGAACATCAATTCCAGAGAAAGTGAGCTAAACTATGAGCAAGAGCAGAAAGAGGAGAAAAGCTGTTGTTGCCCTGACTTTACAGATGTTAATAATTTATCTTCTGTGTCTCAGACAACATCATGTTTCAGGCACTGTTATGTTATTAGTTAACTGGAGCATCAATGTGAAGCTATTCAGAGTCTAAACAAAAAGGAATTAAATGATTTAAGAGTCGATGTGACCCATTAGTATCTTGCCAAGAGAACTGTACTTGGAGCAAAACCTCTAGGTCTGGTTGACCTTGGAGTTTGGAGTCTATTTCTCTGTTGGGAGCACCAGCCACGCAGGGAGGATTGCTCTGTGAAACGTGGCCATACCTCCAGGTGGACAGGAATTTAAAGTGTTGAACTACCATGGAGGATCATAGGGTTTTTCTGGTGACACCTGGGTAATGCTGGCACTGACTGCAAAAGCAACAGAGGGTGAAGCTGCTGCGCCTCGGGAAGACCAGGGAGCCTCCGTCACTTCTTACCTGTGTTTCTCACTGCCATACCCTCGTGGGAAAAGCAGATGGATTCACCTAGCAACTGCTGATGCAGCAGTATAATTACCTCTGATTTTACTGATTTGTTACCCTGGAGAAATATAACAATCTACACACTTAAGTACAGTATACACAAAGTGCTTCTGTTGGGTGACCCAAGTAGAAAAGCACTCTTCCGCCTAGGTGAGCTCTGACAATTTAAGGTTTGTGGAAATGTACTTGAAAAGACAACTAGCAAACAAGAGCTATTCACACTTGACTATCCAGCGTGTAGTTTCCGAAAAGCTAGTAAAATGACTCAATCAGCTTAAGAAAAACAGATGTGGCCCAGGATAATAAACCTGATCTCTCACACAGAAATTGGGATTCTGAAGGGACTACAAAATCTTGCAAAAGTTCCGAAACAGTGCATGACCAATGGGTTCGTTAATAGGATTGGAGATTCTACACAATCACTAATCCTTTTTTTTTTTAATAACTATTTTCAAACTTTGGTGAGACAACCAAGCACAGTGCCCATAATTATCTGAGATGGCCACGGCAGGACTCCTGCCTTACCCACTATTTGGGTATGTGGGGCTGGGATTTTCTTCATACGCGTCAGTCGAAACAGCCACTCTCACCAGATCAAATATGGAGTCGGAGGTGAGAATCCAGTGTCACATCACACAATGAAACCTTGAAATGTAAAGACAATGCCGCTCTTGCCTGACCATATTTTTGGGTGACAGGATCTTGCTATGTAGCCTACATTGCCTCAAACTCTTATTCCTCTTACTTTAGCCTCTCAAGCGGTGGGATTATAGGGATGAGACATCATACCTGGCTCACCAAACATTTGTGTGTGCATGCGTGCACGTGTGTGTGTGTGTTGGAAAAGATGATAAAAATACGCTGTTTATGTTAACATATATTCAATTTTTTTAAATGAAATTTTTCTGTGTGGTGCTAAGAACTCAACCCAGGGTGCCTTTCACGCTAGACAAGCACTCTTCTAGGGAGCTGTACTTATCCCTTCCCAGTCTAGTAAGTATATAAAAATTTTCTTTAAACATGACAGGGTTGGGGAATTAGCTCAGTGGATCCAGCACCTGCCTAGCAAGTGCAAGGTCTCTAGTTCGATCCCAGTAACCACATACCACAATACTGGGCATGGCAACTCATGCCCACCAGCAGTCAGTACCACACACCACAAATGCTGGGCATGGTGGCCTGTAATTCCAGCACTCAGGAGGCAGAGGCAGGAGGGTTGCTGAGTTGGAGGCTTGCCTGGGCTCAGTGACTCAGGGCCAACCTGAACTATGAAGTGAGACTCTATCTCAAATTAAAAAAAAAAAAATTTAAACATGACAAATATTGACAGGTATAGTCTATATTTTTAAAAAGTTCTTTGGATACTCAATACATTTTAAGAGTGAAGAGGGATACTGAGATCAAAATATTTGAAAACGGCTATCATACTGGGTATAACGTTTTAACACACCAAAGTTATTTTTCTAAGAAAAAGGAAGTCAAAGTTGGATATAGCATACTTACAGCAAAAAGGCCTCATTTACAGCTTCAAAGAATGCAGGACATAGGACTTCCTGAGGTTCATGTCCATGATAGATGAGCAGGGCCTCTACCAGGGGTTCAAAATCAGGCAGAGTCACAAGTGGGACACAAATCTGAGACAAGGAGGCCATTCGCTCAGGAGCCATCCTAAGCAAGAAATAAAATAAGACATAATGACCCTAATCTGAGAGCCACATGTAATTCAAGACATATAAAATCTTCACACTGAACAGGTTGGTGCTGCACGAACTTCTATTAGTTCTCCGGGAAGAAACTCTTACCTGCTCCTCCCGTTTTAGTGTCACTATTGGGGTTCTGTTTGGCACAGCTCTCCACAGAGGCCTCCAACTGGCCGTGTCCACCCCAGAACTCCTGGATCCCTTTTTCAGGTACCCTGACTGCAGTGCTGCTTTAAGGATGCCGGGGCCTGCTTCCTCCCTTGCTGTCCCCTCCCCATCCGATCCGGTCTGTTTGCCCACCAGACCTCCTTCTCCGCTCAACAGCTTTTCTGCTGCCCATGGCTCCTGGCGGGCACCGCTTCCGCCTGTCACGCGCTCCCTGAACACCTGCCTTCCTCTGCCTCACACCTGCTGCTGGCGCTCAGAACAGCTCCTGCGCCCCTCGCACGCCACAGCACGCCACTGTCTGTCCCGGCTCTGCGGGTGCCCTGCCTGCTCCCCGGAGGAAGCACAGTTGTGCAGCAGCCTCTTCGGCCTTCCCGACGGGTCCCCTCCTCCCCCTGCTGCTCCACATTAAGTCCTGCCACCTGTCCTGGACCACACAGGGCTCACCCGCTTTGTCCAAGCATCAGCTCAAGTATCACCGGGCAAGCAAGGTCTGCCCTGACTACACCTGTCAATGCACTTTCTTTCGCCTTTGCGATCTAAATTTAAACGAATCAGATCAAGCGAGAATTCCAGCTCCCAAACCCGAGCTGTCCTACCACAGCGCAAGTGCTCACCAGCTACACAAGGCCCGCGGCGCCGGCGCAGCGGCGGACGCTGCAGGCGTGTGCACGCTGCAGAGACTGACGTGCGGCCTGTGCGGCGCTAGCACGAAAGCGTCTGGGGACAGGCTCCTTTCCTCAGCCTCTTCCTATCAGCAAGGGACCACGTACACATGCCGCGCGCTCGGGAAACACAGGTTACACGAAGGACTGGGAGTTAATAAAAAGAAAGCTCTGGCTATATACTGTTGGATCTTTTTCTAGGTAATTTCACGTATAATCACGAATACAGACATGTAAACTTATGTTCTGTAAGATACAAATGACTCCACAATACAATAGAGCATGTCGCTGTCCCTCGTTGTTTTAAACTTGCTGCCTATTTTTGAAAAGTACGTAGCTTTGTGATTTAACAATGGCGGCTGAGTTGTTGCTGATGCTTCCCAGGCTGCAGCTGTGTGCGCCCCTGTGCGAGAACCTGCATGTTAAATTCCCAACCCGGTTTCCTTTTCCGCCCAAGCTCGGGATATCATTATTAACTTTTATGTCCTGCTGACTTGTCAGGAAAATTATTATACTAAGGCTTTCATTTGCATTAGTTGATAATTCTGCATTAGTTGATAAACACTCCCCATTTGTTGTCCCTCTTTAGTGAATTTATTTGTAAATTACTATGTGCTTGTCCCACTCATTCGGAGACTGTGGTTGGCTGCTGGGGGTGCTCAGGCTCTGTGTGAGGTGTGCGTGACACGGAAGCAAAGATGGTAAAGCCGGGGAGGGAGAGGGGCAGGGAAATGAAGCGCAGCAGCTCGTGCTGAAAAAGCACAGGGAACAAAGTGGAAAGGAGAGCCGGGCTGCTGAGAGGGTTATCTGGGAGGGTTCTGAAGGTAGCGTACGCGCAAACCACGAACCTATCTAGGGAGAAAGTGTTGTAAGTTGGGAAAAAGCAAATTCAAAGGCCCTGAGCATCTGAGTGGGATGAGGAGGATGCAGAGCCTGCAGGGAATGTGGGGAGGAGTCAGAAAGGCTTTGGCAGACCACGGACAGGGACACTGCACAATTTTTTTTTAACTTAGTTTTTACTTTTATCAAATTTATACATGCAACTTTTAAAGAATCAGTTGGGGAAGTACACAGAATGAAGATGTGCTGTGTACATGAACCAACTCCCCACATGAGTGTAACCATTGTGCTCTGTAAGCATGTGTTAATAAATTTTTTTTTTTTTTTGAGACAAGGTCTCACTTTGTAGTTCGGGCTGGCCCTGAACTCACTATGGAGCCCAGGTGAGCCTCGAACTCAGCAATCCTGCCTGTGCCTCCCGAGTACTGGGATTACAGGCATGAGCCACCACGCCCGGCACTGTGGTATGTGGTATAGATTGCTGGTGAGTCACCACACCCGGTATTGTTGTATATGGTTACGGGGGATCGAACTCAGGACCCTGTGCTTACCAGGCAGGTGCCAGAATCCCTGAGCTAAATCTCCCGCCCTACTTATGTGAGCTTTTAAAACACTCACAATAGCATGTTTACATGAAGGAAGTGAGCTAACACATGACAAGAAGAATCTGTACCAACTTTGTGAGTGTGCCGACTCCTGGGGAGAAGAAATTGGAAGGAGAAGGATGTTTTAATGATCACTGATACATTTCTTTTTTTTTTTTGAGACAGGGTCTTGCTTTGTAGTCCAGGCTGGCTCTGAGCTCACTATGTAGCCTAGGCAAGCCTCGAACTCAGCAATCCTTCTGTCTCTGCCTCCTGAGTGCTGGGATTACAGGTGTGAGCCACCACGCCCGGCACTGTGGTATGTGGTATTGATTGCTGGTGGGTGTGAGTCCCCATGCCCAGCATTGTACGTGGTTTCTGGGGATCAAACTCAGGACCTTGCGCTTGCGAGGCAGGTGCTGGAACCACTGAGCTAACCCTCCGGCCACTGATACATTTCTTTAAAAAGATCAAATATAAATTTTTAAAAAATGTTAGCATTATAAAATTTGGGGAATGATACATAGATTTTTCACAACTTTTTTTTTTTGGTACTGGGGGATTGAACTCAGGGTCTTGTGTTTGCAAGGCAGGTGCCAGAACCACTGAGCTAAATCCCCAGCCCGTGTTACCACTAAAACACGATGTTATCTAGTAAAATACTGAAAATGAAAATATAATACAGAGCTGCTGGAGTATTTTTACTTTAAATAATTTTTTGTACTCTTCCTATTACTTAATTATATTTGTCTCTTTAGAATTATTTATTTTATCACTTAGATAAAGTGAACTATTTATTTATTTATGGTAACAGGGTTCAAACTCAGGACCTTGTGCAGCGCCACTGGCCTAAATCTCCAGCCCCCAACTGAACAATTTACCTCTCAGACATAGTCAACTGACGAATTTCTCTCTGGATAGTTGTGCTAAAAGATATTAAAAGCCAAACATCAAAACAACTTATTAGTTCACAGGCAACTCTGTGGACACGCACAGTGAAAGGGAATTTTCAAGACTGTCTGGAAACGTACCACATAAATTCAACTAAGTATGAGATCAAAATACCACAAGAATTGCTCTCATAGCTGCGCACTTTGTCTTACACGTTTATTCCACAGGAACTCAGTGCTTTGGGCCCACGTGCCAGGAGGTGAACTAACCAGAAGCCGGGAGCACGACGGCAGGGAAAGGCTCAGAATCGCTACAGGCAGCTCCCGCCTCCGGACGGACGGCGGAACCAGGCTGAGCCGCAAGCTCAGCTGCAGTCCTGCACCGCTGTCTGCCGCCCCAAGTGCCAGGATCAACTGAACAACCGGCCCTCAAGGGCCCTCAATCTACCGACTGATTCTTCTTCAACTGGACACAGTTCTTGCCTTATGGGTCAAACTCCTGCAGAGGAAACTGTGCGGGTTTGCTAAGAGCGATGCTACTTTCAACCAGCAACTGGTTGGAAATGGTTGACAATCATCTGTGTCCAAACTCTCCTGACCATTATCTGTTTGTAGCTGAAAAACTTCTGTTTGTGCCAAACTGTACCTCATAATTACTTGTGAAGGACAGTCATTTCTCAAAAAACAAAACAAAACAAAACAATCACAGACAACTTCCTTGGCGCTGGGCAAAAATCCATGAATGATGCCCATGTTAGTACCTCCACTGGCAATAGCTGCAAGGATGCAATGTTGATTAATTTAGTTAGTAGTTTGTTATTCCTAGTGACAACAAATCTGTGATATAAGCAGTGCAATTCCTAACTGAGTTTACTAAGATTCTGCACAGCCTGTGCTAGCAGGCATTCCTTGCATGGTGACACATGGGAGACAATCCTAATGTAATGTGCTCTATTGAATGATGCCTACCATAGTTTTTTTCCTTAAGAATTTTACATTACCAAGATAAAATTCATTTTTTTGTTTTTGAGACAGAGTCTCATTTTGTAATTCAGGCTGGCCCTGAGCTCACTATGTAGCATGAGGCACCATGCCTGGCCAAGATAAAATTCTTTTCAGGGGCTTTTCTGAATGTATTGAGCCATCCTTAGTTTTCAAGGAAATTTGATTTCTTCTACTTTTATTTATATTCATTGGAAGATCACATTTAAAAAGCATGTTGAAATCGGCATGGTGGCTCACCCTTGTAATCCCAGCACTGAGGATGCAGAGGCAGGAGGATTGCTGTGAGTTTGAGGCTAGCCTGGGCTACATAGTGAGCTCAGGGCCAGCCTGAACTAAAGTGAGATCCTGTCTCAAAAGAAAACTATAAATAAATAAATAATACCAAACATGCTTTTTTTTTTTTTTAACTCTTTTTGGTAGATCTTAAAGTTTTCTTTTTTTAAAAGCTAAAACCAGAAAGTTCTGCTTGCTATCTATAAAAGAACTTGAACTCCTGAAAGCCTGTGTAAAACTCAAAACTCTCAACTCTACAGTTCCTAGTAAGTTAGAAAGTCAAGCAGTTGTGTTCTGTTTTAAGGAGCAACTGACTTCATGAAATCAGGCTAACACTGATCATATCTCAGAGACAGTTGCCACATGCTGGAGTCTTTACAGTTGTCATTAGTAACAGCAATTAAATACATGTCATAATACTGTCACATTCTCTTATAGCTCTGAGATTATCTGTACATTTTTAAGGTTTACACGTTTTAAAAGTTGAATCAGAATACAAGATAGTGGGCAAATTATTTTCTGGTCTAGATGTAGGTTATTTCCCCACTCTGGAGACTGAAGCAGGAGGATCACAAGTTTGAGCCCCTTGTGGACAACTTACTGTGAGAACTTGTTTCACGAGAAATATGAAGGAAAGGGCTGGGGATGTAGCTCAGTGCAGAGGCCCTAGTTAAATAACCAGTAGCATAATGGAAACACAAACAACACAGCAATAGCAAAACCAGTAAGACACTCCTATCCGTTTATGAAATCGAGCTTTCTCATTCCTTTCCTTTCACTGTTATGACCTTAAAAATTCAAGCAGCCACAAATTTCCAAATTTAAAAACCACGTGAATCATGATATGCTGTTGCCTCTGCTCCCTCCAGGGTATTCATGTTATTGTTGTTTTGACTTTATTGCTATATGAATGTTTGAAGTTAATTTCAAAAAATTAAAATACCTCAAAAAATACAGGAATCAATCAAGGAACAACAACAATAAATCTGGAAATTGATCTAGTTTTCTTTTACATTATTTTAGGGGCCTGAGAAATGGTCTATTGCAGTGTCTTAAATATAGAGATTCACCTGCCACCAAGTAAAACGAACAATTCAATGAATGGCAGATTTAAATTTGATCCAGTTCTTTGCTGCAAACCACCTGCTGGACTTGCTGAATACCATCAGTTTACTGTGTAGCCCTGCGGTTTGCAGCAGATGGTTGGGAAGAGACAAGCAACCCCACAGGAACGATGCTCCTGGAAGGACACAGTTACTCGTTTTGCACCTTTTCCAACCTAGGTGGGAGATGAAATCCCAGCCCATGAGCCTCCACATCTTGTGCTAAGGGCCACAGTCACCTTTCCTTCTCACCAGTCACTAGGTGGTCTCCAATTCTCCTGTTCTTTTTTTTCAGATGCTCAGAAAAAAACTGCACTTACAGGTCTTTTAGGGAGCAGGAGGGGAGTCACACCTGGAGGACAAAAGCACCCCGGGTGTGTTTCACTCCCAACTCTGCATGAGTGATGAGCACGTCTTTAATTTCATAGACATCCACATGGCCGTGACTCTATGCAAAGCACTCTGCTAGGTTTGTGTAAAATGTACACATGAAAAGATGCCCACTACTACACACAAACACACATACACAACTCTCTTCCTTCTACCTTGGCCAGATAGTTCATATACTCTAAAACTTTCAGGTATTCACAACTCAAGCTAAATGTCTTTAATATTTTGAAGATGGATGCTAACTGAACTTGTGTACATAGCCCAATTGCCCACCCATGAGGCCCTGGGTTCAATTTCCGGCAATCCACCCCTGCCCCCAGACTTCTCAAAACTGTGTCAATTGATTTTAGATAATGGGTGGTGAGTCAGAAAAAGATGGCAAAGCCTGGTGGAAAGTAAATGTTGCTGGAGGGACCTCTGCCATTTAGGAGAATGGTAAAGAGCAAGACGTTAATTTTAGAAAAAGTGAGTATTTGAGGAGAAAAAACACCACTGACACACACAAATGTCTGTGGTTCAAAAACAAATTATCTGTATGAGAACTTTAGTATTTATCATCAAAAAGTACTATAGCTATTAACACAAAACGGGAATTCATTTAAAAAAAAAAACAACTTTAGGGCTGGTGGATTTACCTGAGTGGTGCTGTGCCTGCCTCATAAACATAAGGTTCTGAGTTTGATCCACAATACCAAAAAAACCCCAAAAAACAAAAAACGAACTTTAACCAGAATCTTATCACGGTGCCTTAACATATTGAGACTACTACTGAGGATTGAGATGTCAAACCAAGATTTCTACACTGCAAAGGAAAAAAACCCAACAGAGGGAAGAGACAACCTAACAGAATAACAAAGAACACTTTTTTTTTTTTTGGCTTGTTATTCATCTGACAGAGGACTAGCATTTAGAATATAAAAGGAACTAAAAAAAAATCAGACCTCCTAAAATAAACAACCAATCATAACTTGGGTGACTGAAATGAAAAGACACTTCTCAGGGCTGGAGATTTAGCTCAGTGGTTCCAGCGCCTGCCTCGCAAGCGCAAGGCCCTGAGTTCGATCCTGGTAACACATACAATGCCGGGCGTGGTGGCTCACGCCTGTCATCCCAGCACTCAGGAGGCAGAGACAGGAGGATTGCTGAGTTCGAGGCTTGCCTGGGCTACATGGTGAGCTGAGGGCCAGCCTGAACTACAAAGCAAGACCCTGTCTCAAAAAAAAAAAAAAAAAGAAAGAAGAGACACTTCTCAGAAGTAACAATGGGTAAGAAGTACATGAAGAAACAATCAACATGAACAACAATCAAATTCAAATAAAACTGACATTTCATCTCACGCCAGAATGAATGGCTACCAACAAGAAATCAAACAGTAACACATGCTGGACAGGCTGAGGGTAAAAAGGAACACTTCTACAATGTGGTGGGAATGTTAACTACCACAACCACTATGGACATCAGTACGGAGAGTCTTCAAAAAACTAAAATTAGAAATTCTACTCAACTAAGCTAGTCCCCTTCCAAGGATCTTCCCCAAAGAGTTAAAGACATCATATTACAGTGCTGCATGTGAACCCATATTTCTAATAGTAGAACTCGTAACAGCTAAATCTTGGCGGAGCCAACATGAGTATTTTCATAGGAATTACACTGAATCTACACATGGCTTTAGGTACTATGCACATTTACAAATACTAAATTTCCACACAGGACGTCTACTTAACTGTGTCTTCTTTAATTTCTTTCAGTCATGTTTGATTGCTTTCAGTATGGAAGACTTTTGCTTCCCTGAATAAGTTTATTCTTAAATATTTTATTCTTTTTAATACTATTTTAAGGGGAATTCTATTGTAAATTTTTCTTCTGGGATTGTTCATTAGTGCATAGTTGGTTCTTGTGTAATTATTTTGCACCCTCTAAATTTGCTGTATTAGTTTGTTCTAACATTTGTGTGTGTTTATGTAACTAATGTTTTAGGGTATTCTACACATAAAACCACATTACTAGTGAATGGAGATAGTCACTTCTTTCTTTTCAACTTGAATGCCTTTTATCTCCTTTTCTTGTTTAAATGCTCTGCCACCAGTGCAGAGCCAGGTACCTGAGTGCTGGCACCAGCTGGCGAGGAGGCACAGGGTTTGTGGGTCCTCCAGTGTTGAGCGTGGGACTCTGGTGGATGGCGGCAGCAGCAGCAGCAGCTCAGGACAGGGACATGTTTCCCAGGACCTCCTTTGACTTAATAATTTCAAATGACCTTTTACTTTTCTTTCTTGATCAAGTCTGTTATTGAACTTCACTAGTAAATTTTTCCATTCCTTTTTCTTTGTAGTTCTGGGAGCTGAACCAAAAGCCTTCCCATTGAACTACATCCCCACATTGACTGACTGATTGTTCAGTTGACTGATTTACAGGATCCTGCTAAATTATAAAGTTGTCCAGGCTGGGCCTGAATTTGTGGTCTTCCTGCTTCATCATCCCAGAGTGCTGGGATTACAGGCATGCACTACCAGGCCTGGCTCAAATTATTGTATTCTTTTTTTTTTTTTGAGACAGGGTCTCTCTTTGTAGTTCAGCTGGCCCTGAGCTCACTATGTAGCCCAGGCAAACCTCAAACTCAGCAATCCTCCTGGCTCTGCCTCCTGAGTGCTGGGATGACAGGCATGAGCCACCATGCCTGGCATTGTAGTATGTGGTACTGATTGCTGGCGGGTGTGAGTAACCACGCCCGGTATTGTTATATGTGGTTACCAGGATCAAACCAGGGACCTTGCACTTGCTAGGCAGGCACCAGAACCACTGAGCTAAATCTCTGGACCAAATTATTGTATTCTTTAGTGTAAATTTTTCTGATTTCACTTATTTATCTAGTGAGATTCTTAAAGATAATATTTTGCCTCATTTGTGAGGTAATTCATAAATGTGTTACTTTTGGGGATTTATTTTAATCTCTTGATCAGATCATGACTCCCTTTGTCTTTGTGTGTTACTTTTGTGGTTTTGTGCATTATGAAAAAAAGAAAAAGCTAGTCACTTCTAGTCTTTCCTGATTGGATGTATATAAAAGGAGACATTCACTCATCATTCCAGCTAGAGACACTGGGAATCCTTCAGCCCTTTTCCAACAATGTTTTCTGTGGCCTTATGGTTGTAATTTTTCAGTTGGAGAGCTTTACTGTTTGACTTGTCAGGGTTTATAATCTCTTCTCTCCCTTTCGTGTCTGTTTGGGGTACTGTCGGTTCTCTGGTGCTCTGACAGGCTGCTGAGTTCTGTTGTTCTTCATGGCCCCGGGCACCCAAAGTATGCCAGTCTCCTGTCCAGACCACACCTCACACAAGGGTGAACCCACCCTCCTGGTATCTGCTGGAGGAGCCGGAATGCTGGACACGTGTTCCACTCCTCCTTCTCCCAGGGAGGAGCCACGAGCTTCGTATTTTCTCCCTAACCACTGAGCAGGCCTCTGCACTATAGCCGAACCACGTTCTCTGTGGTCCAGAGGAAGCCAAGTCAGCTTTGTCCTGCCGTGGAGCTCTCCCTGAAAAGCAGATGTGCCAGGTGCACCCTCAACCCTTATTTTTCCCTCCAAGGGAGGGATAAACTGGGCTTCTCCTCCCAGTCTTGTCAAAGTGTATCACATTATCGGTATTGGTAGGAAATAGCTTTGCTTTTTGATGCAGCCATTTCTGACTCTGATCTTGTCTGCAGTATGGAAAACTTTTTTTTTTTAATCAGTTTCTAGAGTTCTCATAAAGGTTTTTTTAGTTATATATTGTTAAATTGGTGTCCCTGTATGGGAATAAGATCTGTGCTTTCTATTCTGCCATTTTTTCATATTTTGATATCTCTATGAGTTGATGGATATTTGGGATGCTTGTATTTTTAGCCTATTATGAACAGTGCTATGAATATTAATATATCAATATTTGTGTGCTTATTAACTATTATCTATATTTCTGTGAAACATATATTTTAATATTTCACCTATTACAAAGTTGGTTATGTCTTCCTACTGCTGAATTCTTCATATATTCCACATAAGTCCTTTATGAAATGCATGGTTTGGCCTCGGGATTTAGCTCAGTGGTTCTGGTGCCTGCCTGGCAAGCTCAAGATCCTGAGTTCAATCCCCAGTAACCACATACCACAATGCCAGGTGTGGTCACTCATGCCCACCAGCCATCAGTACCAGACACCACAATGCCAGGTATGGTGGCTCACACCTGTAATCCCAGCACTTGGGGGAGGCAGAGACAGGAGGACTGCTGAGTTCAAGGCTTTCCTGGGCTCATAGTAGGCTTAGGGCCAGTCTGAACTACAAAGCGAAACCCTGTCTTGAGAGAGAGAGAGAGAGAGAGAGAGAGAGAGAGAGAGAGAGAGAGAGAGAGAGAGAGAGAGAGAGAAACATGATTTGAAAATATCTTCTCAAAGTTTATGATTTTGTCTTTTCATTTTTAAAAGGATGGTAAGAAACTTAAAAATTTTTGTTGATTGTTCTCTGGTTTATTTCTAGGTTTGAATCATCCCAAATAAAGCAACTCTGAACTTTCATGTAGAAGTATTAGTGAGTACCTGTTTATTTGTTATGAATAAATACTCAATAGAAGAACTGATAAGTTATATGGTATCATAGCTTGTGTCTTGATGTTCCCCCAAACCTCATGCAGTCAGAGGTGGGGCTTTTTCTGGAACTGATTCATGGTGGGTGCAGTGGTAGGCTCAAGGGCACTAGGGTTGAAGGTATGTGTACTATCTGCCCTAAGTGATCTACATAAAATAAAAGGGCACAAAGAAAGGTTGAGGGCCCCACCCCCTTCCTCGTCACTTTTCCTGTCTTCCATTGCCAAGGAAGGCTCCTCTGCCACCCTGCCTCAGAACCTATTCATTATGGACTTAAACCTCTACAAACTATGAGTCAAAAAAACCTTTCTCCCTTTAACGTTGTGTGTCGGGTATACTATGTCAGTAACGAGAGAAAAGTACCTAAGTCATGTGACAGGCGTTTGTTTAACTCTGTAGCGAACCACCAGGTGTTTACCAGAGCGGTGGTATACTCTCACATTCTCCTAAGCAGTGTGTAAGGGATCCACCTCTTCCTCAACACACACTAATGTGTTTTAAATTCTAGTCATCTGAGGGAATATGCATTGGATTTTTTTCCTTGTTTAATTTCTTACTGTGGCAAAACCTAACGGTTATATAGATATCTGTAAGTGGCAATGATGTACTGACATTAAATATATTCAGGTGCTGTCTTATTACTACTATATAAGCTCAAAAGTTTTAATCATCCCTAATATAAACACTGAACACATTTTAAAAACTCTACTTTTTTCTCCCCTTTCCAGCTCCTGGTAACTTCTATTCTGTTTTCTGTCTCTATGAATGTGCCTATTTCTAGGGCTTAAACATTAAATGTTTAGATTAAAATGTTTAAACATTTAATGTTTAAGTGGACTTAAACCATTTATCTTCTATGTCTGGCTTATTTCACTAAGCTTGAATGATGTTTTCAAGGCTTACTTATATTTTTACATATATAACAGTTGTATTCTTTTTGTAGCTGCATAGTATTCTACTACATGTATATAACACTTTTTTATCACTTCATCTGTTGATAAAACACTTGGGTTGTTTCTACTTTTCAGCTACTATCACTAAAGAACATGGGCATATAGATACCTGCTGAAGTTCCCACTTTCAGTTCTTTTGGATGTAAATGCCTATTGCAGTGGGTTTTCTAGGTCACATAGTTAATTCAGCATTTATCTTTTCTTGGGAAATAGCAAGCACTTTTTCACAGTGGATGTACTACATTATCCTTTCCGATTTCTTTGCATCCTTTCTAACACTTTTTACTTTTCCATTTTTTAATTGTTATTACAGTATTCTTATGGGTATAAAGTGGAATGTCACTGTGACTTTGATACACATTTCCCTAACAATTAGTGGTGACCTGCCTCTTACCTGCTCGGTGGTCAGTTCTGTGGCTTCTTAGGAGGAATGTCTACTCGCTTATGTCTCTTCTTCACAGCGTGGTGCTAAGGATTAAACCTGGGCTCGCACACATCCTACACAAGTGCTTTACTACATAATTTGCCAGCCCAAAAGTTCTCAACTTTAATAATGTCAAATTTATTTACGCTTGAACCATTACAAATAAAGTGACTCTGGACTTCCACATACAAGTATTAGTGAGTGCCTATGTGTCTATTTGTTATGAGTTAATACTCAATAGAGGAATTGGTGAATTGTATGGTGCTATGGCTTATGTCTTGAAGTTCCCCCCAAACCTCATGCAGTTAGAGGCAGGGCTTTTTCTGGAACTGATTCATGGTGCCATGCTAGGCATTTCTATGTGAATATTACTTTTGGTGACATTTCTAAAACATCATTACCAAATACAATGCTGTGAGAATTTTTCCCAATGTTTTCTTTTAAGAATTTTATAGTTTAAGGATCAGATGCAATTCCTAAAGCTGAGAGAGCAAAGACCTTTTGTTTTGATTGACTGACTAACTGATTGTGAGACAAGCTCTTGCTACACATTCCAGGCTGTCCTTGAACTGACTACATAGCCCTGGCTGCGCTTGAACTCATGGCAATCCTCTTGCCTCGGCATCCCAAGTGCTGGGATACAGGCAGGTGTCACCATGCCCGGCTTCCAAAGAGTATTTTTGATACAGCTTTAATTATTAATTGTTTTAAAAAGTCACAAAACTTCCTTAGTTCCCAGATTCCCTTGGTTTATGATTTGTTAAAAACGAAACACTCACCAATGAAAACAATTCTGAATACTTTCTCAGAGTGAACAAACAGTTGTGATATGATTAATTGCCTTTTACTTTGTCTGAATCTATTAGATTTGTTTAGTCTAGATTTTGGGACGGTATGTTTCTTAAATAATAGATTTATATACACATATCAAATGACTGTTGCCTTGTAAATATCATGTGTGCACACATGCGCATACACGTACGCACACACAGCAAGCAGGCCAGGTGGGAGCACACACTTGCATCTCCACACGGTCTTTGCTCACACGGGAAGGAATTCTAGGGTGAGCCACGGTATTCTTTTTCTTTTGTGCTCCTGACTATATATGTCAGTCTGTTGCCTAATGAGTGCACAAAAGATGTTGCATGATTTGCTTATTGACTAATGAGAACAGAGAGAACAGAGATTAAAAAGTGTATTTGCAAACAATCATCCATCTGCCATTATTCCACTAAAATAATCTCTCCCCCCAGAATAGAACCATACCTATGAACGGGTACTTCCTATGAATTGGAGCATTTTTCCTCTCATAACTGAGCTGATACATTTTGAAACTGGAGAAGAGGGATGTTTAGTTTAACACCTACCGCCTTCGAGTGCTAAATCCATTAAGATGACTCTCTCTCAGTCTGGACACTAATGATGAAACCATCTGTGAAACAGAATCAGTTGCTGGTTAACTTGTGCTACAAACAGGATTACATCAGTTCTATTTTTCTTGGTGTGAGTGATATTTCCGTTGAGATCCCTTCCCCCCACCATCTCCTTATGTTTTATTTTGTTAGAACGAAAAGAGAACAATGCCAAGTCACATTTACTAATAAGGTAGACTTCATGTTTAATGTTTATTTTCTGCATTCCTATCTAGGGAATGAACAATAGGCAGATCATTCATTTCCTAAGAATTAAAACCAAATTCATGCCGTTAAAAATGCAGAGTTTGCTTACTGCTTTTTAAATTTATTTTAAAAAATCCTTTTCCTATGTAATACTTCCAAACAACTGAAGTAGCTAACACACATTAAAAATGTCATTGCACTTTTGAGAAGTTATGTGAGGATAAGAAATAAAAATTTCTTGAATGTGGCTAAAACTATAGGCAGAAGTACACTAGCTTAAATACTAAGATATAAATATGAAATTTACATATGCTATTTACGATGTTGTTTAGTGGATTTCCTGACATGCTTTAACATAAATTGCGCTGTTTATTTTAAACACAAGATTTGCCCAACAGTACAAGAATGTGCTCCTAGTTTAGAAATTCTTGTTTCCAAATCTTTAAATTGAGTAAGTGAGATGTGTAGTAAGAAAAAGAGGTTGACTAAAACCTTTCCTGGTTTCCTTCTTATTTCTCATAACCTTCCACTTCTCAGTTCTTCCTTACATGGGCATAAGGCTGACCAAGGTAAGAAGAGATAAACAAAGAAAAGTTAAACAATTCTCCTGTAGGAGTGAAGTGCTTGCATTTATCCTCTGGCTGATAGTACGTTCAACAATGAAGATTTAATACTAATACACTTAATATACTCACATTTTTAAGCAAAGCAGGAAAGTAATCTACAGGCTCATATCCAAGACAGTGAGTGAAAAGACCAAATTCTTTTATATCAAATCTGAATGCAGAAAGTATATGAGACAAGAGGCCCTAAAAAAACATAAACAAAAAGGAAAAGTTAACTTCTTAAACATGAATGAAAGTGTCTGTTACATACAGTATTTAGAATCTGAGTCATCTGTAAATGGGATGGTCTCTATGAAACCAATAATCCATCTTTGTTCAGTCTACTTTGATTCAATATGCAAAAAAAGAAAACTTAAGTCTTGAAAACTTAGTGTTGAAATCAGTACATTAAAAAAGGTAAATTTAAGCAACTGTGAGCAGTGAAACAAAAATATATATAATGAACAAATAGTGCCTATATTAAGAATAATACCTATATTAAGAATAGGATCACTGACACCCACAAATGGAACAGGAGGATCCTACTCCCAAGCTTCCTACGCCCAGGATTACCCTTGCCCAGGAGCTTGCAGGTTAACAGAGGTCCTTTTGTTCAGTGCAACTAGAAAATATGTACTAAACATCTTAGAAACTTAGAATCTTTGATGGACCTAGCAGACATTAAAGGAAATGAATCCAAATATGACAATAGGGATTATACTCAAAGTATAGTGGTCATCTCAGAGCAAAAATGTCTGAAGAGACAGTTAACTTAAAAAAGCCTTATACATTGGCTCATTGTAAGCCATTAACGTGTTTATAAAGAATTTTATGACAGCAGGTTTTTTTGTTTTGTTTTGTTTTATTTTTTTTTTTGTGGAACTGGGGATTGAACTCAGGACCTTGCGCTTGCCAGGCAGGTGGTGGCACCACTGAGCTACGTCCCCAGCCTATGACAGCATTTTAAACGAGTATATTACAAAATGAAGAAAGGAACAGGAACAATTCTATATCCATAAGTGTTGTCAACAACAAAAAGTAATCTTACATGGCAATGTAAAAATAATGAAGAAAAGATCCCCACATGTTAACAGTCTCTGTAGTAGGGCTACAATGAGGATATACCATACGTATTTTTTCCTTCTTTCTACTTTAGTACATTTTTCAGTTTCCTATATGTGTGATTACTTTTATAAATAAAGATACTTTAAGGTGTTTTAGTGAGAAATACTTTAAGAGTTTTAATGAGGTGTAATTCATATGGCATACAGGTCATCTCTTTTTAAGTGGTGTTTTTTAGTATATTCACTGTGAGTCACCTTAATTTTTTTTTTTTTTGAGATTGGCTCTAGTTATATAGCCCAGGCTGCCTCAAATTCCTTGATTTTAGTAATTCTCCTGCTCCAGTTTCCTCAGTAGCTAGGACTACAGGTAGGAGCCGTGATGCTTGCAATTAGCTGTTGCCTATTTTAAATTAATTAATGACAAGAGTGGTCAACTTGGGGTTTTCAAACTGAAGCACTGTGCAGGCACCTGGCCAAGGGGAAGCCCAGCCAGGTCTGGCCAGCCACAGGGGGAATGTCCAAGGCAGCCTTGGCAGGGGCAAGAGGGGTCAGGTGGAACTGGCTGGACCTCCGGCAGGCTTAAGGTCACGATCAGTCTGGGTTTTTCACAGAGCAGGTCAATCCAATGCTAGGGGAAGGGAGGGAGTAATAGAAGTGTTACATCTTCTGCCACCAGATTCTTGCATTCTAACCAACAAACATTTAAATAAAGCATTTTCTATATAGTAGGCACTGTTCCAAGTGCTTTACCACAGTGCTTTACTCAGTCCTCACAGTTTGTGGGTTGAGTATCTTACTGATGATGATGAAATTGAGACAGAGTTGCAGTAATCTGCCCAGGAATGGCACCTACTATGTGGGACCAGCATGAATCCACTCCGTGAGATAGCTGGGTTCGTTTTTAACCAGGAAAATCAGATCTGTCTCAGTTTGTGATCCTGGTGGCTCCCAATCACCCTCACTTGAGGAGCTCAAATAACTTCCCAAAGTCACGAAGCCTGGACACAAGTCTGTGCAGTTCTCTTCCTGCTAACAAGCAAGCTGGCTTCCCCCACCAGTACATTTGTGACCTAGGAGGGCCCAGTCTCTTGTCTTCACCTGATTAAACGACAACTATAATTTACTGAGCGCTTAATATGTGTGAGACACTGGGCTAAATTTTCTTAAATATGACATCTCACTGAAAATCTCAAGTTCAGTTTTTAATAAAATTCCATTAGGTGAATGCAATAAGTCACCCATAAACAGATAGTTATTACTACTGTATTTCATATGATTGAAGCACAGGTACTTTAGGCTCCGAGTATCCAACAGAGGAAACAGTTTTACAGCGGCAGGTAACATCTAAGGTCAGTTAAGACTGTAAGGCCTAGGTTTCCCTTAATGGACTACCTCCCTGGTGCATGCCCACCTGGAAAAGCCCATAGAGGACAACTTCCCAACACTGCACCAACTCTTTTGGCAGCT
The DNA here is from genome assembly GCA_004025085.1 of Thryonomys swinderianus. Lineage (NCBI taxonomy): Eukaryota > Metazoa > Chordata > Mammalia > Rodentia > Thryonomyidae > Thryonomys > Thryonomys swinderianus. The sequence continues at coordinate 40,416 of PVIC010005404.1, forward strand.
GAGCCAATGTGAGCTTAAAAACAAAGAAATCTAGATGTTCAGCATTCTCAATTAAGGCTGAAAATAATTCCTGATGAAGTTCAGAACAGCTACAGATACTTAGATATTATTTCTGAGGACTGAATGTGTATAAGCTGTTTAAAAGTCTCCAAAAAATGAATATAGTTCTTTTTTTATCTACATGGGAAATTCCAAAACTACCAATGTATACCTGAAACTATAGATAACAATGAGTCCTATATATACTGTGTTTTTTCCTATACATACATATCTATGATAAAGTTCAATTTATAAATTAGGCACAGCAAAAGACTAATAATAATATAATAGAACAATTTAAAGATATTCTGCAATTAAACTGACAGCATAGTTATTCTTCTGTTTTGAGGTATTCTGAAGGTTTTTCTGAACACAAGCAACACAACACTAAGACAGCTGATGCAGTAACCAAGATATCTTCAAAGTGACTAGCAGGGGGTTGGTGGCCTCAATGAAATGGACAGAGGGATAATGCAAGGCACCAGCAGGAATTAGAGTCCATCACACTACTCACAATGGCAAGAACTTTAAAACATAAATTGTTTCTGGAATTTTCTACTTAAATTTTCTGGACCATACTTGGACACCGGTAACTAAAAGGGTTAAAAGTGAAACTATAAATAAAGGGTAACTACTATAACTTAATCAGTGGGTCTCTCCTGGCTAGTAGCTCCAAAGTGATACAGTTACAAACTGATTTTTAGAAAGGAACTGCTATATTAGTCACTAGCAAAACACACACAGATGCACACACACACACACACACACACAATCAAATGCTATAAAGATAGTTCCCTGCCCCCACTTTAAAAAAGCCTACACTGAAAAATCCATGTTATCAAGAATGTAGTGAGATGGGCACTGTTACTGGCTGGGGCACGTGCCAACAAAGCCTTTCTGAGAGGTCACTTGTTAAGAGATCCTTCCTTTAAGAGATGATAAGATCTCACAATCACACATAACATTAGGGAATTTGTACCAGTATATGACACAAGTTAATTCTCATTTTGAGATGTATATAAAATGTACCAATAAAGAATTCAATTTTAAAAAAAGAGATAAGATCAGGAAGGATTGTTATCTCGGGACTGGGTTAATTAAGACAACAGATTACTGCTCAGAGAATGAGCCCTCCCCTTCTCTTTTTTTTACACGTATTTTCTGGCCCTTCTAACTGATGCTAGGCAGCAAGAAAGCCCTCGCCAAAGCCAACCATGGCACATGCCTATGATTGCAACACTCTGCTCAGGCAGGAAGTTGACAAGTTCGGGTCCTGTATGACTCAAAACAACAACAACAACAACAACAACAACAACAACAAACAACCGGAACAAAACGAGCTGGGGATGCAGCTCAGCATGAAGGCCCTGGGTTCAGTGTCCAGTACAGAGAGAGGAGAGGGTTGGGAGAGGACAGAGGAGGGAATGGTGAGGGGGTGGAATGGACAAATGAAGCCAACCAGCTCTCACCTGATGTGGGCTCCAAGATTTTGTACTTCCCAGCTTCCAAAACAGAAAGAAAGAAGTATTTTCAAGTATTCCATTATAGTGGCATAAAATGAAGACAGTAGCCAAACATTAAAACATTCTTATCTTTTTGTTCAAAACCTCAGTCCCTAAGAGCACATCCTAAAAAGATGTTCATAGCAATATTATTTATAACAGTAAAAAACTAGAAGCAACCAAGTACCCAGTAATACTGAACAAATTATGGTTTATGTAACAGTAAAATCATGCTGTAAAAAGATAGTTAATGGTATAGGCTAAGACAGTGTAACAATCTGAAGAGAAAGGTGTACAATTGAATATTCAATATGATTTTAATTTTGTATGTACAAAAAAATGCTGGGAAGAAATTTAATAACTAGATGACACAGGTTATTCCTGGAAGTGATTTAAAGTTTCTTCTTTAAATGATCTGATTTGCAAAGCTTCTACAATTACCACATTCTAGTTATTATAGTAAAAATATTTTATAAGAAAAAATTACATGATTTATGTCTAGTTTTTTTTTCCATAATACACTACATGAATTGCTATAGAAGTCCACAAGACTCTTTTCTTTTTGAGACAGGCTGTTATTAGATAGCCCAGCTGGCCTTGAATTCATAGCGATTCCCCGGCCTGAGCCTCCCGACACCACCATGCCTGGGTTGGAAGCTCACAAGGGTTTTATGCCTAGAAAAAGAGAAGTATAAATCCTAGAACAATACAGCATATTGAGACAGATGTCCCCAACTTTAGTCCCCTAAATATCACTTTTAAAGTAAACCTAAAAATTGATTCAGCTGACCTGAGGAAGTATCTCAGTCATAGCACGTTTGCCTCACATGTGTAAGCTCTGGATTCACTCTGTACCACCACAAAAATAAATAAATAAATAAAGATGATTAGGCAGCTGGGCATGGTGGTCAATGCCTGATATCTCACTACTCAGGAAGCTGAGGCAGGAGTATTACAAGTTTCGGGATAGCCTGGGCTATACAGGGATTTCAAAGCTGGCCTGCACCACATAGATCCTGTCTTAAAAAAAAAAAATAAAAACCAAAAAACCAACAACAAGAAAACACAATAATAAGTAAAATAAATAGGTCACAGATATGTAAATACCATATCTTATCTCTCGTATGAGAACCCATAGATGTAAATGAGTTCTAGAATGTAGGACAGATTTTATGAAATAGGAAATATTCAAAGGGAATGTTGTACGGTAAGTAATGAGGGGAAAGACGATTTGAAAAGAAAAGGAAAGCACATGTATATAGGGGGATGGGGGATTGTAGAGTGGGTAGGGATATGGGTAAAAATGGGAATTAACTCTTGTCATATACTGGTACAAATTCCCCAATGTTGAGTGTGATTGTGAGCTATATATAAAATGTACTAATAAAGAATTCAATTAAAAAAGATTAAGTATAAATATGATTCAGAAAGAAAATAAAAGAGTATGTATAAAGGGGGTGGGGAGGTGTGGGGAGGTAGGGATATGGGTAAAAATGAGAATTAACTTGTGTCATATACTGGTACAAATTCCTCACTGTTATATGTGATTGTGAGATGTATGTAAATTGTACCAATAAAGAATTCAATTAAAAAAATGAAAAAAAAAAAAGATTAAGCATTTTTTCCTGGCTAACAATAACCCTTTTTACTGCCACCTAGTGGTCCATAATCTAAACATAAAACCATTCTAGATGAGACATTTGCCCTGGACAAAGACAAATTCTTCTGGGCATATAAAAATAGATTCTCCCGTTAGGGATATAGCTCAGTGCCACTGTGCCTACCTGGCAAGTGCAAGGTTCTGAGTTCAATCCCCAGTACTGCCAAATAAGAAAAAAAGAATAGATTCTTCTTGAAATGCTGGCAGACTGATCTACATTTCTTAATGAGGAACTGTGTTTCTAAACACATCAATCAGTATTTATTAAAAGGATGTGGTAGGCTCTGGGTGGAGATTTGGCTCAGTGGTTCTGGCGCCTGCCTCGCAAGTGCAAGGTCCTGAGTTCAATCCCCGGTAACCACATACAATGCTGGGCGTGGTGACTCACGCCCACCAGCCATCAATACCACACACCACAGTGCGGGGTGTGGTGGCTCACGCCTGTAATCCCAACACTCAGGAGGCAGAGACAGGAGGATTGCTGAGTTCGAGGCTTGCCTGGGCTACATAGTGAGCTCAGGGCCAGCCTGAACTGCAAAGTGAGACACTGTCTAAAAAAAAAAAATTATCCCCCCCCAAAATGTTAGCCCCTAGGTATATCACAATGTGTTTAACCTTCCATCTTCTTAAAACTTTAACAGAAGTATATGGTTTATCACTCCAGAAGTGGAACCCAGAAACCCCATAACAAAGTTCTTTCATCATATAAAATACCTAAACCTTAAATTCCTCCTTCTTTATACTCCTTGACATTTTATGTAATCCAGTAAAACATTTATGTTATTATACTTTAATTGCTTATTGAACTAACATTAGAATTCCTAAATTAAGCCATCTGCAATTGATTAGGTTTTCTAACAAGGTATCACAGTGAAAACTGGCTTTTCTTGATAATAGAACTTAAATTATCATTTCCCCTGACAACAAAGAGAATGTAGAAATCAGACCAATATATAAGTATCACCTAAGTTTGTTTTAATGAAAAAATATGTTGTCCTGTGTGCAGTAGAATAAGACATCAGTGCCCTCCATAGTCCTACATGAGCAATCAGTAATGGTGGCATAAACTTTAAACAAGACACAGTCTGCGTAAACAGAGGGAAACATACAGTCTTGGCAAGAAAAATCCAGCAACACAAAAATGACAATTCTCTGACATACAGACTTAGTAAGGTATCGATGACAATCATAAAGAAGGCTTTTAGCAGAACTTATGAGCTTTTCTAAAATTTACACAAAACAACAGATGCTGAGGGAAAGAAGAAAATCATACAAATAAATAGTCCAACTCCATTTATATAAAATTCAAAAACAAGCACACCAAGAACAAACAGCACAAGATACTGTTTACTCATGTATGTGCTGTTTACATCATGTATGTTTACTCAAGGGAGCACGAACCCCTTTCCTCACTCTAGAATAAGGCTTTAAGCTACAAAAGTGGATTAAAGCAAGCAGATATTGTTCATGTCTGATATAATTATTTTCTCCCAATTGGTCTGTACCACTTATAATACTAAGCTTTCTCAGAAAGGAATTAATATCATTGTGATATAGTTTGACTGATAATTCTTAAAATCCAAAATCCTTTAAATCTGAACTTGTAGGGAATGGTCTGTTTTCAAATTATGAGATATAATACACAATATCCACCAGTGATGATAAAGAACACAATCAAGAATTATCAATGTATAACTAGCATATATGATACCAGAACAATCCATAAACCACATCAAAAAGTGAACCCTAACTTAAAGGTCTGATTTACCTTTAGAACATTTTTCCTAAAAATTAGAATGTTTAATTTAAAATCATTTTGAGAAAAAAACATTATTTTCATCACAAATATTTGTCATAATGTCATCATGCTTCATTTAGCAAAGAAGCAATAAATTATATGAACTGATTTTTAGGAATGAAGACAAAGTAAGTTCTTTTAGTCAAATACATTCACCTAAACAATGTGACAGAAAACAATGTCCAATTTCTAAGCTGGAATCCAATAGCTTGTTTCCAAAAGTTAACAGTCCTTACTTTTGGAGTTATTAAGGTCATAACAAATCCAACTGAACAGAATTGAAATGACCACAGTTCCTTTTATTTCATTCAGTAAACTGTTAAATGATTCCCAATTTTATAGAATGCATATTCAATTATATTTAAGTGGAATCATGTCATACTGAAGGAAAAACAACCATGCAACAGGAACTGAGAAACATTTTTCAATGTTTAATATGTAAAATTTAATATGTAGTTATTGATAACTTTGCTTCTCCTGTAAACCATCCTCTGAGATACATAAAAATATTTCAAATATGATTTCAATTCAGGGAAGAAGCCTTTCCTTAGAAAGCTAAAAGTCAAGCTCTTTTAGAAAATGAAGTTATTATTCAGTACTCTTTTAGGTAAAGGTTGCTGTTTAAAAAAAAAAAACTACATAAATATTTATCAAGGCTTTAAGAGAAGGAGATTTAAGTTTAAACCAGTCAGATCTGCCCTGCTCTCTGTCCCCTTGATGCCACTAGCACCACCTCCTCCAGGTCTGACCGCCACAACTTTCTTCAGACGCTGCTCAGTCCCTTGGCGCCAAAATCACCTCTGCTAAGAGGCTCTGGTTTAAGACACAGTGTGATTCAAAATGACTTTGGACTGTCGTTTTTGAATATTCTTGTCCCTAGCATAAAGATGAACATTAACAACAAAAGCTTTGTGTGGCTGATGCAGAAGTAATTACAGGAGCTACTGTTATGTGAAGAGAGTTACAGAATACATCAATGTAATTCCGTTTATGTACAAATGGACAGCAAATGAGCAAACTTATTTCCACATATAAAGTCAAAAACCAACTAGAAAGATCTATAATTCACTGAAGTCAGAGATTACTTCATGGGAGGCCCAGGAGGTTGGGCACTGGCTGATGTGTCTGGATTGTGTGACTGTAAAATGAGACTATATGAGTGTCTAATTTGTGTAATTCAACAATTAAGGAAAAGAGAAACGAAGGTCATGAAGCTTTACATAGACTTTTAGTCTTACATAATGATTCTGGGATAATTTTTTAAAAAAGTATCAAGCCTTCCCAATTTCTACTTCTATAAAATGTCAATAATAAAAATGACTTTAAAAACCCTGACTTCATAGGATTTTTACAAAGTGAAGTAATGACACATAGGAAGTAGGCAGCAGGGTTTGTGGGCTCACGACACATCCTCGATCATCAGCAGCTCCTAGGACTAGATCAGTCCGGGGGAGGGTGGGATCTCACCTCCGCTCCCCTGGCTTCACGTGCTCTCTCTCTTCATCACAGGGTCCGAGGTTCCCCTCCGCCTGCCTCACAGCCGTGCCTGCTCTTGCACAGTCGTCTCACCGTGAGGGCGTCGTCCTCAAACAGAATGTTCAGGGAGAGGCCGAATGTGAAGACTGATCAACTAAATCAGTGTTCCTCATGGTGTAATGTGCAGATACCTCAAATCTGAGTCCTCTGAGCTCTCATGAGCTTCGTCCCACTTCAGGCCACCAAATCATCATCTCTGGAGGTTTAGCCTCACAGTTGGCTCCACCAACAGAACTCTCCCCGTCTGTGGCACTGTAAAGTCTGAGGCTCAGCACACGGATACCTGACCACAGTCCAAATACTATGTATCCACCGTATACACCCTGGGGAAAGGACAGCAGAGTGCGCCCAGCTCTGCCTATGACCTCCCCACTCTGGCTGGAGTCACTGCTTCCAAAATCCACAACAAGGTGCAGACGAGCCTTAGGTATCGCGAGGCTGCTGGAGAGCAGGGTCAGAGGGACCCAGGATTTGGAGTTGGACACGTGTAGATGTCACCAGCGGCTCGGCTGCTTGGGGCAGAAAACACGGTCTCCAAGTTTCACTCTTTCCCTTTGGAACAGAGAGAGTCATACCTAAGAAGGGTAGGAGGGCTGAAAAAGACCACGTGAGCGGATCACCCAGCAAGCAGCTGGCTCGGAGCAGGTGCTCAGTAAAGGAAACGACAGTTTCCGTGGCTCGGTGCCAGGTTGACCCAGTTTCCCTGAGACAAGCCCCTGTCTGAAAGCTGCCTGATTAGGAGTCTGAAGAAACACCTCTCCGGCAGTCGGGTGCATAATTCTGCTTGCCCACAGAGTACTCCGGAAGCGCTGCTTACACTGAGCGGAGACATTCCCCACTCTCCCAGATCAGAGGTGTCTTCCACCTCCTCGCCCTGGGGTCCTCCCTCTGGAGCCCCTGGGAAGGAAGGCAAGGCTGCCTCTCTCCTGTCACGGCCTCAGGATGTGCGCAGGCGAGTGGCTTCGACGCAGCCCTCTCCGTGAAGAACATCCTTGGTTCCGGCCACTGCCTTCTCCCTTGACTTCACGCCACACCACCTCCGTGCCCTCGGAGAGGGACAAATGAGAGCCAGCGCCCTCGCTGCTTGGTCTCATGAGGAGGTCAGGGGTCCCAGGAGGGAGAAAGTCCTGCCCAGCGAAAGGCAAAACATTCATTTCCCTGTCTCTATCATCCCCGTCCACACTTTTTTTTTTTGCTTGCGGAGTACCGGGGATTGAACTCAGGCCCTTGTGCACCCAAGGCTGGCGCAGTACCACTTGAGCTAAATCCCCAGCCCTTTTTTTTATTGATACATTTTATTAGTACATTATATGTACACATCACAATTACACTCCACATTGAGAATTTGGACCCGTATATGACACGACTTAATTCTCATTTTTCTCCCTCCCCTCCCCACCCTGAAGAAAGAAAAAATTGATGGTCAAGAAAAAAAAAGGGAAACAATGCTTGACAATGCCCATTCACACTCTCAAATCTTCATAATGAAAGAAACTTCACTGCCTGGAACATGAGTCACAGTTTGGGTATGGACGATCCTAGAGCCTCATTTGGGCAGAGGAGCTCAAATCGGAATGTGTGATGCTGAGTGCGGGGCCTGTGGTGATTAAGCCAACAATGTAAGTGGTTAGTTTGGCCCTGCCCTGGTCCCAGCATCTGAGTGAGATGAAAGGGCAGGAAGATGCTGTAAAAACTCTGTTGTCGGCCAGGGATTTAGCTCAGTGGTTCTGGTGTCTGCCTTGAAAGCTCAAGGTTCTGAGTTTGATCCCTGGCAACCACATACCACAGAGCCGGGCGTGGTGGCTCACACCTGTAATCCCAGCACACGGGAGGCAGAGGCAGGAGGAATGCTGAGTTCAAGGCTTGCCTGGGCTACACAGTGAGCTCAGGGCCAGCCTGAACTATAAAGCATGACCCTGTCTCCAATACACAAACAAAAAAACAAAATTCTGTTATCATCACTAATTTGTGTGTACCATTTTTTTCTCCTCTTCAATGTCTGTTAGCCATCCCTCCCTCAGACCTAGATATTATGGACTGAAACCTCTGAACTGTAAACCAAATAAACTCTTTCATTTTAACTGTGGGTGTCAGGTATTTTGTCTTGGCAACAAAAAGAAAGTAACTATGGCAACATGATTATTTGAGGGCAGTATGAAACAACTGTTTGACTCTATTTTCTCTATAGTTCACCTCTTTGCTTCCTACTGACTTTGACTTTCTGCAGTTTCCTCTTCTCCAACCAGCATTTGTATGTCTACTCCCAACCTAAAACTCAGTGGAATGGAACCTATGGCACGGATGGCACAGCAGGCTGTTTGTACTGCAAACCTTTGCAGGGTTCGAGTGCCCAAAGTGCAATTAAACCTGAACGTGTGGCTGACGGGGACTGCTGGGGCACCTTGGTTCCCTGGGGTGACAAGGGAACTGCATCGCATGTGCCGCAGGTTCACGCCTGCTGCCCTGAGAGGCTGGCCACCGCTGTCCTCGCCGACCCTCCTCCCCGGGCCTGACTGCCAGGCTCTCCTCTGCTGTGCTGCACCCCACGCGCCCTAAACCCTTCTCATCTCTCTCTTCAACCTCAGATCGACAGTCTGATGTATCCCTATGATTTTTTGAAGATAGTATTATAAGTGTTACAAATGATATTTTAAGTCCGGTTGAAAACAATTTTACTTTAAAACTTGGTTTGTATATGATCACCTACTATTTGTACATTTGATATACTATTCAAATCTCTGAATATCAATTTAATATACTAATTGCTCCAACTCAGAAGATGGAACAAATTTATTCTCACATCTCTGCAGTTTTACATCCATAGCCAAAATAAATGACTACAGACAGATTTCTATAGTGGTTTCCTTTAAAATCCTGCCTTCAATGTTTCTCTTCTTTATAAAATTTATATGTCCCATTGCAGTTGAAATGAAATGACCTATCATAAAAACTTAACTGGCTCGGTATTTTTAGAGCTCTCTTTACTATGAAATAAACATGTAGAGATCTGGGGAACTGCAGCGGTTCAGTCTGTAAACGAGAAGGAAGGAAAGGCGCTCATTCACAGAACTCCCAGCATCACTGTTTACACAGCCCGTTCCGTGAGCAGGATGCTGACATAACACAACTCACAGAATTTCCAAACGTGGGTCCAATCATAATAAAGTCTGTAGCTTTTCCTTCTGCTTACAGAACCTCTAACTTGCTCACTCATTAGTTCTAAGGGGAGGGGAAAGAGGGTTGGCTTTGGAAAATAAGCCTGAACAAAACAGCCATATCTATGGTTAAAACTATAACATTAAAACATTTATAAGAACAGTTCCATTTTTAATATAGAAAACATTTATAAGAACAGTTCCATTTTTTATATAGAAAAAATTAGAGGCCTAGAAATGTATTTTTACTAAGATCTACAAAGATGATTTGTTTGATAATTAGCCAACTGCAAAGGTCCATCACTGTGCATAGCTCCACAGCTTCCTGTCTGCCCCGCGTGCGGTGTCTGGACACTCACCCTGCGCACCAATCACCTCACCTTCCTTCTGAGCCACACGGCTGATCACTTCCGGGAACAGCACCAGCTAAGCAGCTTGCACAGGCTTCCGTTTCACACTCCAACAGCCTCACGCTACCTGACAGCCTCCTGTGCTACCTCGGTCACTTCACTGGGTCACTTCTGATCCACTGTGTCCTGTTGCTCCCCTCCTGATCACACTACTGCCTCTTCTCTAAAACTCATCTCTTCTGTGCTTGAGAAAATCACAATTAGCCAAAAACTCTCGCAGTTTACCACCAGCCGTGGTGCGAGCTCAGCACACCACACCTTGGTTCCTGCCGTCCCTCTGGCTCCGGTGGAAGGAGCACATCTGTCTCTGGAGTGCAGCTGCTCGCACCTGATGGCTGCTGCAGCTGTCCCCACCACGCCGGCGGCAGGGACTTCCTCTCCTGTCAGCTTAGAGATGCGATGGAAGAGTATTCCGTGATCTGTAGCTCCCTCCGAGTCCCTGCCCTTTTTAATGTTCACTATTTAGCACAATTTCCAGACAACACTTGTCTAAATTTGCATTCTCTGCTTCCCTACCCTACGCTCATTCTCCTGACTGCTCTATCCTTCCCAACTCTCTGGTCGGAATTCCTACTGCAAATCACTGGGGGAAAGTGAGCGGGACTGTTCTAGTTTTAAGACTGGGGGGAAAGGGCTCCAGTGTCTAAGGCTCACTTTGAGAAAAATGAGAGGCAAGAGACAGGAGGGTAGATCAGAGAGGTCTCAATTCTGAAGTCAGCCAGTGTTCTTAGTTCCAAGTACTCAACAGACTGGAGCATCATGCTTTGGGGTGTTATTTTCTGAGCCCCAGTACCACTTCCCTAGTTTACTTTCCGTAAGGCAGCAAGAGAGAAAAAAGTTAAAATCTGTCTCATGTGTACAACTCTTTGTACAATGAAGAATGTGGGTTTTGAATGTAATATTTTTTTTTTTTTTTGAGACAGGGTCTCGCTTTGGAGTTCAGACTGGCTCTGAGCTCACTATGTAGTCCAGGCAAGCTTTGAACTCAGCAATCCTCCTGCCTCTGCCTCCCGAGTGCTGGGATTACAGGCGTGAGCCACCACGCCCGGCTGAATGTAATATTTTTGATGAGACTAACTTCTTACCCAGGAATGGAGACCCACGGAGCAAGGGAAGCATACTGGACGTGTGAGTCCACATTAGTCCCACAGCGGTCAGCTCCACTGAGCTGGATGCTTGCCTTTTCTAGGCTAACAGTGAGGCAGAGGCAGGAGAATGATTGAGTTCTTTCCTCCTTTTCTCCCTTTCCCTCTCTCCCTTCCTTGACTCCATTTTTGGTACTGTGGAATAAACCCAGGACTTTCACCCTGGGCTACATACATCCTGGACTCTTGTAATTGTTTTTTTAAAGTTTTGGGACAGGCTCTCACTAAGTCACCAAGTTGTCCAGGCTCAGCTCAAAGTTGTGATCCTCCCGCGTCAGCCTCCCAGCCTATTTTTAATGTCTGGTAAAAGATGAAGACTCTTCCAGCGAAAGTATACACACCTACAACATTTTCATATAATCTCATGAGTTTTGCTAGCCCACTGAAGCTCATCCATGAATACCAGGATCCAAGGCTCTCAAATTTAAAAGGTCCCAGTCTGGTTAAAAAAAAAAAAAAAAAAAAAAAAAGCTACTGTATGTGATCACAGATTCAGATACTGAAAGCTTTCTCTGTCAGGCACTGGGCAATAGCACAACCCTGTAGTCACATTTGTTTTTCCACACAGCCCTCATAGTCTGTAAAAATCATAGCTTGGTGGTGGTTAAGGTTCTGGGCTCCTCCTGAGGAAGGACAGTGGTGCCAGGGCAGGAGAGCTTCTACTGCTGTTGCTAAGTGTTGACCTAAAGAAGTTACCAGGCAGAAGGCCAAGGAACAGTGCTTCAACCCTGGTCACGTTCTGAACTTAGAGGGACCAAAGAACCCTTTTTGGGAGGCAGAATATCACAGCACAAGTTCCCTTCGGAGTCAACTGACCAATGGTGGCTGAGTTCCAGGAGTGCCCAGAGAAAGGGCCAATCTCTGCCAGAGAGATGGCCTACTATCAAAAAACAACTAGAGGCTCAGACTCCTCAGAGAATGGACACATGGCGTATTGCCAAAGACGAACCCTGTAACTAGCTGGCCTAAAGGTATGTCAAGGGCAGCAAAGCCAGAGCGCACAGAACTGAGACTCACTGAGCAACCTACCAGCAGCTAGAGGAAGTGGAAGTCCAAAAATGTTACCATATTTGAACAACTTTACCTTGGAACTTCAACAAGCACGACAACAACAAAGCTGTCAAACAGAACAGTGGTTCACAAGGGGGCCAATACCAAACCTACTTTCTTGTTTCTTTTTAAAGTCTGTGACTTTACTGGCACTTACTGTTTAAAGAAAATGAAAATATACCTCACAATGAAAAGCTGTTACATACAATTTTCAAATTCCCATTGTACTTTCATGTGGCGGTGGTTCAGGTACTGGGCTACTCATGAAGACAAGGACAGTGGTGCCAGGGGCAGGATATATGAGACTTGTACTCAGAACGTATAATCTGTTTTTATTCACATTTCAGCATTCTCTGACTTATCCAAAAATTCAAGTGCCATGTCTACCAGGGAAGATTCTGCTGTCTGTTGGGTGGAAAATGACCTCTTGGAAGGCCAACCCACTCAGGACTACCCCGGGCACGTCACACTCCTCTACAGGTCTGAGTCTGTACGTCTCTTTCTCAGAGGATCCAGTAGACACATATAACTGATTTCTTATGTCTTCTAGCACCATAAGACCTCATCATTTATATTTAAAACATACACTGTCTCATGAAAATTATTGCCATCTTAAATTTTCTTTGTATTATAGTAAAGACAATATACTGATTCTGTTTCTTAAAATAATAGAAGTTGAGCATCCCTAATCCAAAAACATAAAATCTAAAATCTTCCAGAATCTGAAACATTAAGCATAGAAAATACAGTAAAACTTGAAAGCTTCATATCATGAAACTTTGTATCATGTACAAACCTATTAAAAATATTCTGTAAAATTACCTCAGGTAACGTATATATGATACATAGACAGATAGATGAAGTGAACATGTTTAGACTTAGGTCCTATCTCTAAGATACTGCATTATTCAGAGGTTTCCAAATCTGAAAAAAAATATGAAACACTCCTAATTCCAAGCATTTCAGATCAGGGATACTTGATCTGTATCCTTGAATTTCACTTCAGGGTAACCAAGAGGTGTTACAAAATACCTATTTTCAAATATTGCTGTTAGAGTTGAGAATTTTGCTAAGTGCTGGGTACTTATAGTAACCAAGCTGTTCCTCGCAAGCACTGGCTTGGGCCATGCATCCAGGGCAGGCTGAGCCTCTGTAGCCCGACTCCACACCATCACCCTTCTGCTTCTGCCAGCCCTCCCTGGGGACACTTCCCACTTCTCGCCCCGCTCTGTGGTCTGAGCAAGTACTGACTGACCCCTGTCCATTGCTGCCGCAGTCAAGGACTGCTGTATGCCCAGCACAGAAGACATATCTTCTGACTCCATCTCAAAGGTGAGTGTTGATACTAGTGACTGCCCTGGAGCATTTCAGAAGGTGCTCACTTACCTTGTTGGCTCAAGGGCTCTGCTGTTGAGTGAAACACTTCCGTACTTCATCGCCACATCAAAGTTTTACATTTTAGATGAAAGAACTTTTATTAGGTAAAAAGTTCATATATACCTTACATAAACCCTCTCTTACTTTCTTCTTCCTCCTTTGGTGTAAATTTAAAGAAGAAACCTCTCACTTCTAGGTTTTCATGGTCAAATCTTCAAGATGAAAGATGGAAGGGGATAGTTTTGAAAGAGTAGCAGATGTCTGGTATCTGCCAATCGGGCATATGAGTCACACTGGAAACTAACAGAGCACAGCACCTAGGGGTCCTGGACCTCCGAGCACCCCTGCTGGCCCGCACTGTGCCGTCTGTCCACACTTGTCACACAGCCTTGGGAGACGACTTAGCTTCTCTCATTTATAACACGGGTAAATGACAACAGTTCCTAACTCACAGGGTTGTTGAAGGGATTGAGATAAGATTTAGCACAAGGTGTGTGGCGACTTTATAAGTAGCTGATAAATGCACCAACAGGATTAAAGCTTTTACTCACCCACATGTCAACCATATAAAATACAGGGGGTCTGGCCAGAAGCCACAGCAGCTGTTTCACCATCACAGAAGATCAGCTAGGACTAGAGAGGAGTCAGGGATCCCAGTGCTCGGCCTAGGTCCACTACTTAACAAACGGGGGATTCAAGCAAATCCTTTTCATTTGCATCTAATCCAGAGCACAGAGGTCATTATTCTTACCCTGGGGTTTCACGGGGTGGTTGTGAAAATTAAATAAATTTCCTCTGAAATCTATAAAACAATATCGAAGCCTAAAATACAGTTATTAACATTATATATTCACTATTCTACATAATGAGCAGATGACATAAAAAGTAAAAAAAGGCAAAAGATTTGTAGGATCTGAAGAGAAACCAGAGTAGATGATGTAAAAAGTAACGCTTTTTTCTTAAAAAATAACCACCTAAGAAATAAAAGGTCTGATCTGATCCAGGAATAAACTCATCTCAATCATGAAAACAGCCAAGTTAGACAATCAAAATGTAACCCCTAAGACGAGTCAACTAAGATTACATTGAGCTGTAAACTGCAGCTTTTCTTTTAATAAGAAAGCAAACCCATACAATGAACAACTTTTTATAAACGTAGTTTGAAACTCTACAGTATAAAAATACAACCAACAAAAGAGAACGTTTAAAAAAGTTTTAAACAGTGTAGTTTAAAGTAGTTGGGGATAATTTGGTTCGCTTCCTTTTCCAGTAACATTTTAAGTAAATGTTCATTCTGATAAAACTTTTCATACAAATCAAGAAGCAGCCCACACACAGCCTCTACACACCCCTTGCGCTGCGAGTCTCACATCATTTCCAGCTCAGTCAACCTCTGTGGAACTAGTACAGGAAAATAAACCAGGCTGCTACTGTGGTGAAGACCACACAACTTTATAATGGAACTGTTCCAAGGCTTGAAGTTCCATTTGAAAGTCACTCACAAAACCTTTGGAAATGTGAAGGAAAAAAAATCAGCCAAAGAATTGAAGGCTTGGGAAGTCTTGAGCCCATATTTATCCACACTCATGAAAAGTCATCACAAGTCAAGTCTGGTTTGCTCTTTTCCTCTACATTTGCTTCAAAGCAATCCACACACAAAATTGCTATTTCTTTTTTCAGTGGAAAAAAAAAAGGAAAGGATGAACGAGACAGATTCTGTGTAGACAAAATGAAAGAAAACATTTCTGCCACTACATAAGAAAATCCGTAACAGTCCTCAACTAATCCACACTGAAAGCTGTTGGTTTAGCACCTAGTGATTTAAATTTGTTCCTTTATGCATAAGAAACAAACACCACAGTCTAATATTAGCCAGCACATAGAAGGCCACCTACTTAGATAGCTGTAGATTCATTTTTAAGTGGTAGGTAATAGCAGGTTTAAAGGTTTCCAAGTTTAAAAAGATTTCCAGAAACCAAGACCCTTAATATGCTCCAAACCTCAGATCAGTGATGTTTCATTACTTTCTATAATAATATACACACCTATATTTTGCTCAAAGACACACTTTAGCTACACCCACATAATACAGAAGGCAGATGGTTCCTGACTACTGTAAACTCATTATCATGGAAATAACCTACAATGTCAAATATAAAATTATTATTTTAATCTCAGAGAGGGAGGAGAACTGGGAGCTGAATAGAAGATGGCTGTGAGCCTGGGGATAGAGCCCAGCAGAGGGAGGTGGTGATACTGGCACACGGAGAACCAGGCACAGGAGTAGACAGGCCTTTAAGGAGGAGTAAGCTCTCCCAGCATGGGTGAAAGTGACACAGCTTTGTACAGATCAGTGCATCAGTCCTGTCATAAGCTGTCAGAGAATATTCCCTGTTTCTTGAGATACAAGACTTAGAAGGTAATTGTTGCAAAGAATTATACAATTCTAAATACAGGCAAGGCACGCCTCTCCAGAGTCCTACTGGGCTCCATCTCTTAAGTGACTTTTTTTCTAATTATAGAAGTTTTCTTAATGAGGCAGCTATGTTAAAAGTAATTACATTCTAAAGGATTAATTATAAGTCAAGATAAATTTAAAATAGATTTCAAACAAGAATAAAGGTGAAGAGGATTATTTTGTCAGTTATTTTCACTTTCTCATTACTTTCATTTTTCATGCTTCTTCATCCCAAAACCATAAATCAAGTGAAAAATAAAAATATCAAGCAACTGAAATGAATGGATGTGGTTAGATATAACCTAAGTACACATAAGAATGACATACACTATTCTTTTTTTTGAGACAGGGTCTCGCTTTGTAGTTCAGGCTGGCTCTGAGCTTACTATGTAGCCCAGGCAAGCCTCGAACTCAGCAATCCTCCTGTCTCTGCCTCCTGAGTGCTGGGATTACAGGCGTGAGCCACCACGCCCGGCATGACATACACTATTCTTATTAAAACTGACATGATTCCATGATTGGCAAGTATAGTAGTTCATTTCTCATTTTCATTAAAAAAAAAAATCTCTGAGGCTGGTAACTCATGAAGAAAGGGTTCATTTAGTTTACAGTGGGGGAGACTGGGAGACCAAAGGGCATGGCATAGTCTGTGGTGAAGGTCGCCTTAGCTGTGTCAACTTACAACAGATGACATCAAGTTTGGGGAAAAGTGCAAAGATGAGAACTCACATAGCAGAGAGAGATAAGAGAGCAACAGATGGGAATAAACTGGGGTCCCATGAGAACTGTATTAATCCCTAGATGATCTAAGGACTTCCCACTAGGCTCCCCCTTCTTAGAGGTCCACTACCTCTTAACCACACTGAGGATCAAGCTCCTAACACACAGGTTCTTGAAGGACATACTCAAACAATATCCATACTATAGCTGCACGGAGTCACATATGAAAGATGGCAATCTACAGTTTTTGTCAAAAGGCACGTATTAAAATGAAAGTGGATTGAGACTATGTTAAGCTACAAAGAAGTACCAGTTAAATTAGTAAAGGGAATCATAACTATGAAATTTCATGGCTCCTCAATGAATTTACAAGAGGAAACTGACAGCTTTGCTTGACTTCATCTATTAAAAGACATCATGAAAATGTCCTGAAAGTATAAAGGAGAAAGCCAAAATCTTCATGATTATGGGCAAATTTCACTTTACATTTTACATGCTTATTTGAATAAAACTCAGAGGAGTCAACATAATTTGATTTGAGAATAGGACCAATATATAAAAGAGCAATTCTTAAATTTTCTTCTCTTAGAACTCCAAAGAGTTCTGTACTTATGAGTCTTATCTGTCAATATTTATTCTCTTAGCAAATAGAGGTTTCCTTGGACTACAGTTTGGAAGCTGCTGATCCTGAAATAAAACACACTGATGAATACTTACACTAAAGGTAGATATAGCACTGTACCTATCACCAGAAGCACCATGTTCAACTGTAGAATTTGCTAATATGTTTTTATAGACTCAAGGTCAGAAAAATAATTTCAACACAGTCTGAATTCATGTAAAAATTCATGCTTTAATTTCACCCAAGCA